>JAHZNA010002349.1:0-11499 GCA_027743935.1 Sinodicranocentrus sp. ZH6
CTAAAATGTTAATACCTAGATAAAATTCCTAAAAATATATTTCACGGGACATGAATGCAGATCATTCATTAGGTTAGGAACAAAGACTACAGATTTATCTGCCACATATTTTAACTTAAAACGTTGAAGTCTATAACATGACTCAATTCAATTTGTTGTTCACTCTGTCCAAAATTCTGGAAGTTCACTGGCGTCATCTTATGCATGGTAAAGAAGTACATGGTCTTGTTTAGCTTAAATCTTAGAATCTAACATCAATGGCGCCATTGATTTCTGAATGTTTTTTTAATTGTGCAAAATTAAATGATTAATAGCCGTTACCGGCGGTTTAAGTTAATCAAAATTAAAGCTGCATTTCTTATCAGTGATAAAAAAAGGCACAAATAACTATTATGCCATGTATCCGGGCAAACATATTAACAAAAATTAAGTTGTAGTTTGATTCGAAAAGGTACGTGTCTATCTGTATAAACCTACGCATAATGTAACCAAATTTAGCCACTAGCCAGGAACCGGCGTTAATAACAAAGTTAACTTTTGAGTGTATTTCTGGCTACACTACAGCCAATATGTTGTAAAACGTCAGCAATATGATTAATGTGAGCTAATTTAAAACGTTGCTTTTATTGCACATCTGAGAATGTGCATTCTTTCAAATTCTCATTAAGCTGACTAACAAGAAGAGAGAGTGAGTGGTACATAAATTGATACGCAACGCCAAGCAAATCATGTACAGTACTAACTTCCTAATTGGTATTCATAGATTACTTAACATCAATATATTTTTAAGCTTCAATTCTGAAAAAAAATATCTGTGGAATTCCACATATTTTTAAAAACGCAGAACAACTTGTTGCTCATTCATTCGTTAAATGCTCACAATGCATTAAACTGACAAAAGTGATAAAATCAGTCATTTAGTATCTAAATTTGCATGCTTTGCTAATTGTAGTTAAACATTGTTAATTACTGTTTTATTACATACATTTAGCACCTTCTTATTTTCTATAAAGTACATCTTTCCAGTATCGTTGCATAATTGCTAACTAGAACTGTTATATAGATTTAGATTTAACTTTTATAAAAATCAACAGGATAATGCTTTTTATTCTGTCTGTAACACAATATTGTGAAAAATATATTCATTCTGTTTGCAACAATTAAATAGTGCGTCGTTTCAGGAAGTTTTAATAATATACAAGTATGACAAGATATAAAATCAACATCCACTTGGTAAATTGGTGAGTCAGTTAGACTTGATTGGTTACACACCAGACTATATGCTTTCGAAGAAACACTATTTGTAATATGGCACAAATTAATGTTTTCCTTAATATTTTGAATTTTAAATTGATTCAGCGCTTTGTAAGCTGAAAAGATTTTGTCAGCGGAAGTTGCTCACAATTTGACACTTCTTCGCAAATAAATTACGACGCGTCTGAGAGTATTATGCGGCTTCAATCATTTACTTACACTTCACCATGATGTCCCATGTCCCATCCCAAACCTGCATGCAAAACCTTTGCCATGCTGTAGCTTCTAATACGTATGCACAATATATAGTGCATATATAGGTATATAAATATTACCGTCTGAACTGGCTTAATCAAAAACATAAGACAGTGCAAAAAATACATTAAGTTTGTGCATGAATTAATTCATGCCTAACTGATGGTTGTGGAAGTACAATATTATACAAAGTGATTACTGAACCTAATATTTTCTTAAAATTAAACCGTCTTTACAATGGGCCCAGCAGTAGCCTTTCATCGGAAATCCATCGAAGGTATTGAGAAACTCTTGTGTACAATCCGGGCGAATTTTTTTCACCGCAGTTGTCACCCCACGACACAACCCCCACTAAATAATACTTGCTACCTGCTTTCCATGTAATTATTTAGATATGTGCAGCACTTACCATCTTGTTTACAAGCCAGCGGACCTAAAATACAAAGATTTTATTATGTTACATGGTGTATTATTAATTAATTCTGGAGCACACATCTACTATTTACTGTGCAAAAAGATAATCGCATGCAAAATTACCTCCACTATCACCAAAGCAGTGGTCTTTTAATCCAGATAGTGGTCCAGCACATAACATTTCATTTACGAATCGTACGCCTCCCCCGAAACCTCTCGGACTGTCATTGAAGTTCATCCTTCTTAATCTATTGTTTTGCAAATAGTTAATGTTACCATTTTTATTGAAGTATTTGTCAGTGTTGTAAATTTGACTGCATTTCTCTTGGGCATGGATTGGTACGGTTGCTGCACGGAGGGTATCGCTTATTGTTTCTGGAGTTGATCCTAATGAAATCAAATAATAAAGAAAAACTTGTCCAAACTGATACGTCAAACCATTCTATGTTTACTCCATGTTTCAATTTTTAGTAGTTGTTGTACAAACGTCTTACCGTTTATACTACCAAAGCCAGATACAATACATTCACCAAACCTCTCATGTGTCAACTGCTGGTCCCAATTAATGTGATCCGGCAAGCAGATAGGATGAACTTGTTCGTTAAGTTTGGCACCCTCTCCGTTCGCCTGTTCAATTTTGACTATAGCTATGTCGTTAGCGTATTCAGCGATAGCACCAAAACGACGGTGCGTAACTATATTTGACTGACGGATTTCGTAAGTTTGCTCATAAGGTGATGAAGACCTAAGCTTGTGTTTTCCGAGCTGCAGATGTTTAATTGCAAATTTATCCGTTAGAATTTCCTCACTTTTGTATACATGAAAGAAAAATAACAAACGCTCACCGTAACACGGTATTTGTGTCCTGAGACTAAGCAATGTGCGGCAGTCAAAAAATGATGTTCTGAAATTAGTGATCCTCCACATATATGCTCCCATTGCCCAGGTGAAACTTCCTGTTGTAGGCTAACCTGCCAAGGAATTGGAGCGTCTACAGCAAAACCACCAACAATCCTGGCAGCCCTTTCACTTGCGATTGCATCTCGACTTTCTCTTGTAATGAAAGCCCGTCCGCATTGGGAATGCTGAGCTAAATGATTCCACGAAGATCCATGAAATAATCTTCTTCTGGGCGACTTTATATTTAATCCTTGCGCGTTGTGCAAGTTGGCAAACAGTGTTAATAGAGGAAGTATTAAACCAAGTTTGTTTGTCATTTTGATGAAGTTAGGCTATCTCCGAATTTTAGTTTTTGTTCCAGAATGGTCAAACATGCACCACTGAAGAGAACCTGGCGGTGGCTGCGTGTATTGGTTGTATGAAATAATAAAATAATACAAATGTGTTAAATGTTTTAGGTAATGACTATAGATAAATGAACTCACCGGATTGAATCTGTGTTTTGAGTAGAAGTTATCAGTTTTGACAGTCAAATCCTCTTTTGGAATACGGCACGAAAAAGTTAACGGTGAGAAATAACCAGAATTTTGTATCACTGGCATGGAGTGATTGGGCTAAACGAACTGGAACTACGAAATGTGGGGTTTTAGTCCTCTATGCAGAAAAACTTCGACACACCGAAGAACTCAGCAAGAGCTCGGGTGGTAGATTGTCAAACAAAGAATAAACATAAGAACTCGAAAAAACTAAATTATTTATAGTAACAATTGAACGGGATTCTGATGTGATTGCTCAGATGACAAATTTTGAGTGTTCTGAATTGAAAGCTCGCATGTCAATTTATATCGTATCAGGGATTTGTATTTGTTCCTAAATTTGCTCCTCCCGAAACAGTCTGACAAAAAGTATAAATTGCCTTTACATTTAATATTACAAGATTCCATGTATTTTAGCACACAGTATTCTGTATAGCGTAATTTTGTCATCGTTTTTACATGGAATAATCTGAGTCAACTAAAGATTTAATCGAATACGTACATTATATCATCGCATTACATCAATCAACCGTATACAGCACGAAGAAACCTCCCTCTCTAAATGCACCAATCTGTGTAAATGCATTTGGGTTTGGTATGTGAAGTGAATTCATTGTGGGTGACAGGAGAGAGAGAGAGATACAGACAGAACAGAAAATAAAGGAGATGACAATCTGATAATCCATAATCAATTTATTTCATCCTTTCTACGCAGTTATTAGACAACTGCAATAATCTTGACTTGGTTATGGAGCGAATAGAAGGAAAGTATGAGCAATGAAATAAGTCATCTCATCATCATATCATGTCAACATCATATTCAAACTTAATTGTTGCCAGTAGATTATCCTAAAAGTAAATGCACGAGCAGACGGATGCCAAAAACAAGACGCTTATGAGCAGTTGTGCAAAATAATTTGCATATACTATGTCTGCGATGACATGCATGAATCCGGTACATTACATTGTTATAAATGCACAGATAGGATCTCCAATGAATGACCTAAACTAAACGTCCACCTCCTTTCTAGTGAAATGAAACGGTATGATTATTATGATACACATTAAAAGATCAAAGTGCATTTTTGCAACTTGCGAATTCTCTTAAAGGGAGACTTCTAGTTTTGTCGTCTTCATACAAATGAAAGGTAAAAAATAGCCACGCTGACACGAAACTACGCTTCAAGCTTCATGTTGGCAAACAAAATTGATTCCTCATTAAAATTCAGTCCCATTTCGCACCACATACCAAAAAGTGAAACCGGAAGCATTGCCAATTGCCACACTTGAAAATTGTTTTCTCGATCTCGTCCAAAAGAAACTACTTTTCAATTTGAAGAAAACGGGAAAAGGCGAATTACGACAACCTGCGCATGTGTCGAAAAAATAGAATTATTAATTACACTTATGCAAATAAATATAAAAAAAGCACACCACCTTGAAATACTACCAGTCTACATACTTGTTAACCACAACCACGTGGTTTCGCGATAAGGTAGAAAGATGTAAAGAGTAGGTAGTAAGTAGTAGGCAGTGGAGTAGGTACATACGTCAGCATTCTGTGACTGAATGCGTCGAAATGGAAACATGCTGAAATCGAAAATGTTTTATGTTATAGAATACGAAAATATAGGAAAGGGAGCAACGTTAATTAAGAATAAGAATGCGGGTTGGAATTGGAATATAGGTTTAATTGCTTATTATAATAAATCAAACTACATGGAATCAAAAGCATCATCATCACATGTCTCTATGAAAGATTTCATTCTGCAATTTTTTTAGTCTTGTGAAGCTATGTTTAGCAGTACATAATTGACATTATATGTTACTGTTGACTAGCTGTTACATCAGTAGAAGTTAATTGTATTCACACCACCAAAAAATATAACTGACTGTGTGATAGCATTAAGCTGTGCAAACCAGACAGTTCTAATGAAGTTTTAACGTAAAATTGTCCCTGACACCTAACTGTACAACATAATGTTGCAACAGAGAAAACAACATGGAAAAATGCACGCCGAAACATGGTAAATATATATACATTATGTAAATGTACAATAAGTAAGTACCAGTGCGAAATGCATTTTGCGAAAAATCTGAATGCCATGGGGTTGCGTAATGATAACCAAGTGACACATGTTATAGTTATGACATGACCCAATTCAGATTCTGCGTTGTAGCTTATCTGAAAACTCATTCTTAACAGTCCGAAAAGTAATGATCGAAACAGGTAATGAGGCTAATGAGATGAACATGAAAGAAAGTCATGTATAATACAAATCAGATCCTCGCTCGATCATCCTCGCACCAAACTAATTTATAATATGACAATGAAACGAATGTACGTTGTTGGAATGGAAGTGCCGTTTGATATAATAGGTGATAGTGATAATATCATTTACATGTTCGTATACATTTTGGTTGAGTTGCAGGTTTGTAATTTAAAATTAAATCGATGAGTATCGTGATCATCGTAAAGTTGAATATAGTTTGTTGAAGCTTGCTCTATGAAACTGAAGAAAAGCTTTTAATTTGAGATTATTGAGCTGCCCAAATGTTTATCGTTTACTTTACATAAATCTCCACGTTCTTTTTATAAATGTCCTTTTCTTACTCTCTAGTTTAATGAAACTGAAGAAAAGCTTTTAATTTGAGATTATTGAGCTGCCCAAATGTTTATCGTTTACTTTACATAAATCTCCACGTTCTTTTTATAAATGTCCTTTTCTTACTCTCTAGGTTCAAAAAAAGCTGATACTAGCCTACTCGAAATATATAAAATCATTTATATCATATAGCTAGTAGCTTCGTACATACTAATTAGCATGTTCAGTTTGCCTCTTTTCAGGTAAAATCATGAGCATTGCAACAAGAAGGCATACATTCGGAAGTCTTATCATATCACAGCTAAACATCAATTAGAAATACATACAATGCAATTTAAGTAAAGCCTTAGCTCTAGAGGTGACAGGGTTGATATGTTAAAGATATTTATTTATACATTTAATATTTATATTTAAAAGTCATGTTGATGATACTATACTCAAGATACTCAAATACACTTCATTAAGAGCTTGGCTTAAGAATTGAAAATTTTAAATATTCCAAATTCCGACATGCCTTTTCCCTTCTCCTTCCTGAATGACACGACGATGTGATGAAAATGTCGAGAACAACTTCAAGAAAACTTAAAGCATGCAAAATGAAGTGTGGTGATGTGATATCAAGTTTCATTAAAGCTGGCTGTAGCGGCTAGAAGCATTTCGGTTTACAGAGAGGTGAAGAAGCTAACCAATGTGAGTTGTGGTCGAAGCCTAAGACACCCCAGTGTTGAGAGACAATGAATGTAGAAACGCGGCTTCTTCCAACGAGACCAGGTTGCTGTAAGATTAATGTTTAGTCGACGAGTTGATACGGTCCATTTTTAATTTTGAGCACCATGTGCATTATAAGTATATGGCTAGGGATTAGGTTAAGTTGACAGGAGTATGATTTTTTAAGCCAAAGAAGTCAACTTAATTCCCTACTAAAAACTGGTGGACAATTCGTAAGTAAATATTAAATCAGTTATATTTTGTAGTTTGCAAGTATATACTCAATTTAGAGTATTTGCAGGTGACAGAAGTTTGGTTTAGAATCAGCAGTTTGCATTTAAACCATATTTAGTTCAGAGGTAAGTTCGTAAATAATTTTTCGTGAGTTAATTTCCAGTTTTCATCCAGTCGTCTTTTAAAACGTTAAATACGCATTTTTAAAAAAATATGCACGATAAAAAAATGACTAGAATTATTGGAAATAATTTTACGATTTTACTAAAGATAAAAGATAAGAGGTGTTATAAGCCCAAGCAAGTAGAGGGAGAGAAATAACGTTACCTCCAAGAGCCTTTAACTTCTTCGATTTCGAACATTAGCTTAGAGTCTCTACGTCTGACGTCATTTCCTAAACATAGTTATAATTTTTAAGTTGTAAAAAGTAATAGTACATAGCACTGTAATTTTTTGGAACAGTGTGATTGGTGATATATGTCATTAGGAATGTGATGTGTGGAGGAAGCATAACGTTGAACGGGAATAACGGGATTGTTGAATGTGATGATTCAAGCAATGTGAATGGGATGTTAGGAATTTTGAATGTAGATTGATTTGAGAAAGGATGAAGGTGGAACGGTGGAGGCACCATGGATGAATCTATTATAATTTTTTTTAAATCAGAGCTAAGTTTATTTACATATTCTAACCAAAGCAAATATTTTCTAGTGGCAGAGCCACAGAGAGGATATGGCACAGGCACAACATGTGCGTGACAGGTTTCTTTCCCATTTGTTGTAGGAAGAGTATTTGCACTATTTGGTAGTTGTTTATGTCGTATGTTTGTAAACAAAAAACAGACGTAGGAGTAAATATTTAATTATACATTCAAATACTTACAATGTAATATTGTTAAAATACAGCTGACTAACAGCTTCTTCAGTTCTGGTTTATATTCGATTACAATACTTTTCTTGAGTTGAAGTTTTCTAGTATTAGAGAAAATATCTCATTACTCGGTTCAATATTGCGTGCTGTATATTCTGCAAAACTAGCAATTAGACAAACATCCATAACATGAACATGACTATCTATGTATTTATGTTTATGGCTATTAATTAGTACTTAAAAATAATGCGGGTTATTTTACTTGGTCGATGTATAAATAGTGTACCGTGAAACTGGTAGTATAGCTAGAGCTATTGAAGCATTTGAGGAGCCTAAAGCGTTTTCCGTTTTTCCAGAAAGCCGAAAGCTAAATTTCTGGACTGCAACTTGAAGTGTCACAACTAAATTTATAATCGATGTTTGAGAATTGTGAAGCTTAGCAAACCATGTCTATCCTATGTCGTAGGTTGATGGTGTTGGTAAGTTGGTATAGCCATCTCTGCTGACCATTTGACCATTAATTTATTGCAAACTTTGCAGTGATCATGGCTATATCAACAACCCACGCTAGGGCAGATAAAGTTTGATAAACTTCACTAATTTCGTAATTTCTGAGTTGACTGACTAAATCAAATGGTATGTCGTATGACCAACTAAACCATAAAAATGACGAATCCACAAACAGACCCTATTCAAAAAAAATTAGCACATGGTTTCAATCACACTTTTTTGTGCTTTGGTTTGGTTGGTTTCCACTTCACATAACAGGTAAGTAAGTATAGTACTTCCAAATTGTTTTTTTGTCAGTTTATCATATTATTATTATGCAAGATAGATGTACAATAGCTTGTTTACCAGGTAGGACCGTAACATAAAAATGAGAGACTTTATTAAATTTTCTAAAATTGAAGGAAATCAACAAAGCTTCCTCCAATTTTGTATGGAAATCAGATCAGCATACCTTTGGCTAGCAACTATAATCGTTATCAAGCAATTTAGAAAAGTTGCCCGTCTTAAAGAAAAATCTGTTATGATCCAACCTGTAGAAGGCTTTGTCCACCAATCTTGATTATTATGTAAGTGTGTTTGTGTATTACCTTTGCTTCGCTACCACCACCACACATTAATCTTCTTCTTTAAGTACGGAGTAATACCACAGCTCTCAGCTGTATAAAAATAAAACTAGGTAGTAGAGTTGGAGAACAAGGGAAAGACTTGCCTCAAAGTCAAATGATTTTTATTTATTTAGTAATATGTATTAAAACTATTTTTAGAGTTAAGTTTACATGAGAAACGCAGAAAACTGCAGTTGTTTATGTTTAGGAAGGATTTTAATGTATCATTTCAGAATACCCAAGTTGCAGACATAATAAGCAACAGCAATATGCCAAAGTCCAAGATTGAGTTTGTCCCTATAGTTGAGGTTGAGGATGATTCAGAGGATGAAATCGAAGTTCTTCCTTTTTCCAAACCCACCCCTGTTGTTATCGATTTGCTAGAATCTGGATCTGATGATTCGGATGATTCCAAAAAGTCTCCGAAAAAGAAAGCAAAGAAAAAGAAATCTAAACGAGACAAGGAGCAAAATAGTTTAACTGATGCTGCTAGTCAAAGTCAGAATGCAGCGTCTTCCGCTAGTTTATCTGCCTTACGGCGGAATATCCCTAATAGTGCTAGTGGCTGTGGAGAACTAAGTACCGATCACGTTGTTGAACCGGATCACTTAAGTAATGAAGTATCTGGTTCTGTTTGTGTGACGGGAACAGATTCAAACTCCGCAGTCGTAAGTTCCAATGGAACTTTGGCACTACCACAAATTACTTTGTTGGAAAAGGGATCACGCTTTGAGAAATGTAGTGATGCTCAGAGTGAAAACGCGGAAGACACAATTTTGACGGATGCAGAAATGGTTGGAACGACTCATGACATTGGCAAAGAAAAAATATCAAAATCCAAAGAAAAGAAACCTCGGGGTGAAGGAAAACAACGAATTAGGAAAATAAGTGCTACTCAACGAACTAACGAAGAAATTGTGAACTTTCTCACTACGCTTGGTATTGAAATGGAAGCAAGTGCCTTTGAAACTCCTACGAAAAAGCGACGACAATCAAGGAAACGGCAATCAGCTATGATTGAGGAACCTGCTGTAGAACCCTTAAACAACAACACTGCCTCTACTACCAGTGGTAAGTTTAAAAAAAAATACAAATACGCTAAAGATATAATAAAACATGATTTCCTCAAGCCTCAAATGTCGATAACGTTTCAACAAAGATGTACATATTTTTGATGTTTCTATTTTTAAATCTTGTGTAGAATTTCCTCTTCAAAATTCAACAGACGGATTGCCGATTGTTACTCAGACTGCTGCGTTCGTTTCAGTTACTCAAGAAGACAATAGCCCTTCTAAACGTTACACAAAACGTCCAAGGCAGGCAATTATAGGAGACATATCAGATTTCCAAGTGACCAATAGAAATAAGGGCCTTAATACGCTGAAAACGAATTTTCAATCAAACATAATCGATCCCTCAGATAATTCACTTGTCAATGTTGAGGACAGATTCACTATCGTTAATAATGTTGAAAATAATTTTCATCAAAGCTTCGCAAAAATTATTGATGACGTAGCGACAGGAAGAGATAAACCGGAGAATTTTAAGGATTTGGAGGAAAGTAATGCAACGCTAGACGCAAGTAGACGCGCCAACATTCGCGTAAGCTCTATTGCTGCCGTTGCAACCGAACAATTAGTTTCTGTAGGTGGAACACCGCAAAGTTCCCAAAAGTCGGTGAAAGAGTCGATGACTAGCGTTACCTCAGTGTCCCCAATCAAGAAATTGCCAGAACCAAGGTCATGTCAAAAAACTCAGTCTCCTCGCGTTTTTCAAGAATATGAATCACCAATAACCGGTTTAACTCTCAAACAAAGGGCTATGAATGATATCTCTGTTATAAAAGACGCTGTATTGCCTGCCGATGATCATTTGAATCCACCTGGAATTTTTGAAGACGCGGTTGTCCCAAGAGAACATTTACAAGATAGCATGAGTCAAAATATGCAAGAACGTGTCATGATCGAAGTTGTGAGTGGAAATGAAGGTGGAAGAAGAGCAACTGTTAGACTTGAACCTGAGAAATACTTTTCCGAGTTGAAGCTAACCGCTCGATGCAACGATTTATTACCTGGTGAACATAAAAGCTCAACTTTTGACAGTATAAAATCCGTTAAAAACCCAGCTCAACCGAAACTTCCTCTACCTGTTGTTAAAACTTTAAGTACCGACGATCTTAATTCTTCATGCTTTCCCTTATCATGGACAACCCATATGAAGGAGTTTTATGGTTCCATTCGGGGTTTAGATTTTGAATTGGATCAAGTATGGCACACAATGTCAGGTAAGGATTTCGTAGCTTTTGCGTTGCCGTTTAGTAATTTAAGTATATCTGGAGCGTTAGTTATACTACGTTGTTTTGTTTCCTGTTGTAGAGTCGTCTAGAATTTGGAGAGCTTCAATCGATTTAATGCCTCCACCTCCTAACAATAGATTTAGACGCACTCGTTGTGACAACTGTAAACAAATGGGCCACTTTGCTAGAAAATGCACAGAAAAACGAAAGGTACCATGCTGTATTATGTGTGGTGTAGAAGGTCATTTATTTGAAAGTGAAGGGCGAAGGAGGTGTCCGGAAAGCAAGTGTTTAAATGTAAGATTTTTGAC
>JAHZNA010002350.1:0-38126 GCA_027743935.1 Sinodicranocentrus sp. ZH6
AATGCCAGATAATTGTAATAAAATTGTCGGGCACATAATCTACTAATAAAAAAATGTACCACCAACTTTTCAAAAGCAGCAGGCCTGTCCTCAGCTCGTAAGTTTTCAAGGCGTAGACAATGCGATCGTAATCAGCTCCATCACTACTTCAATATTTTCGGCAGGTGACTTATTCATAAACAACTTTCTAAATTCCTCTGACATCTCCAGATCTCTATTGAGTGCTTTCCTATAAAAAAATATTTGGAGTATCGTTACGGTCCATGAACAAGTACTTTCTTTTGAAATGGTAACAATTAGTGTCAAAACGTACGACTTCATAATTTGGACAGATTTTAATTTCAAATGTTGCATTGCTTGAGAAGAAGGAATTCGAGAAAAGTGGAAAAGGCGAACAGCCTCATCAGCGTGAAAATTCTCTACAGGAGTTTCAAGCAGAATATCTGTCATATCTTTAAGCAGGCTTGAGATTTCGTATTGATTTCCAGCTCTCAAAAGGTCGAGAGCAATCTGAGGTTGAATGAAAGGCTTTGAAAGTTCTCGCTCGTACAAATAATCACGGAGCGCTAGCAATCCGTATACGTTTAAATCCAATATAATATCAGTCTTGCCAGGTATCTCAAACAACGTCTTAAATCCTTTCCCTTGAGCTGGAAAAAAATGGATTAAATCTGTAGTAAAGTTATCCACATAGCTTTCCAAACAAATCAATGTTCTCTTATTGTACCGGCAAGAACTTTCGAATGACATTCGATGAAACTACTATCGTCCGCAGTAACCATTTTGGCGTCGGGGTCTTCCAGACCGATGTCCGATAAGGGAGTTAAGTCCCGTACATTTCCACGTATGGATAACATATTCCAAGAAGGAATGATAAGCCAGATAAGCATTTTGTTATCGTAACCTGTAAATGAGTAAATCGGGCTTGGCGAATATGTTTTTTAAATGTATTGTAAATGACTGCATTAGAAAGATTATAGCATGACAAATACTGGAGAATAATGGTGGATTTGAAGATGCCAAGAATGCCACATGTTTGTCTTCACAAAATAGATCCATTCTAGTTCGTTTGGAATCTCGCTCATCGTCATCTTTCTCCGTTTCTTCTTGATCGAGTGTCTTTATGGCCATTTCTGGAAAAATACGATGGCTCGTTAATATTAACTTGAGGTGAAAAAGCAAAAATTAGAATCAGGGCAACCTTCTGTTAGAAGATTAAACTTGTCCTCGTTTTGTTCTGCACGATTTGCCAATGCCACCTGGAGTTTGATATCATTTCCTAACACTCGGCATAGTTGAGAAAAGCAGTCACTTTCAACAGTAACCGTAGCCATGTTCTCCGGTCCAGGATTCTTCTTCAAAGTGAAATGAAGAGAAGACCAGTTTTTCGTAGCTAAAAGCATAATAATAATATACATAATTATTAAGAGCTCGTGACGATGGTTAAATTGTCGAATTTCAACAGATGGTTCTATATAACGTTTCGGTGCCCCAGAATTTGGATTTGACTAGACAGCGTACAATATTTTGGCAGTTCTTGGTTGCTTCGGGGGTATCGTCTGATGGAGAAATGTATCTTTGGTCCAGGTACACTTTCGTTGGTTGTTCAATGTTGCTCATCCAATACGAAGGACCTATCATGGGCGGATACTGAACGCGTTCGCCTCGCCGAAACAAACAAACCTTCATTTTGGCTGATAGCTAGTGAGAGCAGGAGGGGATTACAAAATGTCACAAGATTGGAAAAGAATCATAGGGTTTGCAGCGGTTGACGAAGAAGACGCCTCGTTTATTTGGAAAATTGTCGTTTCCATCTTTTTACTAGAATACGTGCATTTGTCGTTCCCTCAAGCAGTGCACATTCCAAGAATTATCTCCAGTCTTGTATCCATAGCATGGAATAACTAGAACACTTGAACCGCCCTTGATCCAACGGTAAATATTCGCTATCACCCGCCACATGCATGAACAACTCCCATGTTCCATGAGGTATCACCCATCCTATAAATTTGTGGCTGACAGGCGACCATAATAACGGCATCATTTTCCGTTATTAACTGCGGTAGTGGTTGTGACCTAAAAGCTTGTGATTTTCTATGCACAAATGCCTCTCCACCTTTTAACTCTGTAAAGTGCTCTGACCTCCATATAAAATTTGAGACACCATCACCATCCTCCTTTATGTATGTTCCATTTAGCCAGTCATTGGAACACGACACAGCGTAAGGTATACAACTACATAAATAAATACTCCAAGCATGGATCACACGCCCCGACACAGTATATTCTTTCCAGTGACCCCAGTCATGATTTACGACGACAAGGAGCAAATCGGCAATGAGGATAGAAGCAGTCAATAAGGTCCCATCGTATTGGCTGGAGAATATGAAAGGATAGATACACCTTTACATGTAGTCTTACAATTTTTCTCTCGGGAAAATATTCACCCATCAAGATAGGCATTTGTCTGGAGAAAAACACATTCCAGACAGATACACCGTAAGCAAACATATTTTAGGGCTATCATCATCATCTCTTCCATTTTGCCACTTTACTGGGTCAATATTACATCGACTCCTCTGGTGGCACATAGCGTGTACCCTAATATTACGACATTGTGAAATATTATGATGTCGCTGATAGTGGTCGTTTTTGCCACCGTAAGCTCCCATTCCACTCCAGCAGAGTTTTCCTTTCTGCGAAATATTTTATTTTCTTTCTTGTGCAAATTGCATCTGCGACCTGGGACAAGAAGATACATTTCGTGATATAACGATGAGCATGTTTCATGCGAGCAGAACATTTTTCCCAGAGTTGTTAGTCCTTTATATAGCTCCATTCACCTCAGTAATGGAAGCTTTCCAGAGATCATTTTTTCCCAAAGTACGAGTCTACTCTAGAGCGCGTTATGAATACTTAAGAGTGCACACGATTTTTATTACATGTTTTGCATTTGCATTCTTGAAACTCGTCTGGAGAAGAAAGCATATTTTGCAGGAAAAATCGGTGGCGTGAAGGAAAATAGGGGTGTGCATGTTGAGTACATTTTAGTATGTAGATATAAAGTGTGTGTGTTTTGTATTCTTTTGATGTTTAGAGCCCCAAGCCACCAGAGTACATATTTTGGTATCACAATGACCGGATGATAAATTACCAGAGCAGTCCAGAGCTGACCGTTCACACGGAGCCAGGGGCAGGCAAAACGCATTCAAGACTGATAATAAGGAAGGCTCATCTATCTCACTCAGGAAATTACACCTGCAAAGCCGCCAATGCAGATCCTGCATCCATCCTCGTTTTCGTTTCCCAAGGTGAGCAAATCTATACAACTCTAAACCTCATGTAAAACCAACTTCTCTGTAAAACAAAAAGAGGAAATCAAATTTGCCTGGAAAATTGCGAATGAGATGCGTGCTGGATTTTAATAAGGTTGATTTACGACTGGGTGCTTCCTCAACCTCAACACAAAATGTAGCACACTTTTTGGGTTACCTGGTGGAAAACCTTAAGCGCACACGATAAAAGTTTTGAACAGGGATGATAAGTGATTGCGAATTTGTAATGCGTGAGTGGTCAGGTTTCAAATGAAATAACCTTAAACAATTTTTCTCTCGACTATATGGACGGATAGCTTTCACCAAGAAAATACCGCAACAGCTTTCAATACCCTGCTCACCAGAAGATATTGTAATTTCCGGGCTTTTTAAAGTTTAAAATAGAAGTAAACAGGAAATGAATTGTTGTGAGGTTGACATGAAAGAAGCATAAGATATTTAAGCCATTCCATAAGTTTAACATATTTGTTCTTCTTTCAGCATCCGGCTTTTCCGGGGACCAGACAGCAGCAATCCAGCATCACAAAACAGCTTCAGAAGGAAGCAGCCACTCTTCCGTTCCTTCTTCATCTTCCTCTTCATCAGCAACTTCATCTGCAGTAGCGCCACGATCAATGGGATTCGTGTCAGAACCTAACAGGACACAAGGACCTGGAGGACCTTTCAGTGTTGTCGTGCCTCTTTGTGTTCCATTCCTCATTATGCTTTACTGTCTTGCTAAACTTTCGCCGGCTTTTTCTCATCCCAACCAATTATAAATATTATTTCGTGAATAAGAAAGTTTTATATACAAAGTCAAAATCAATATATATTATTCAAAGAGTCTTTGCTACCTTCAAAGGAATTTTGTAAGTTTGCCAGTTTCCTTTTTAAGTTCATCTACCACACAATTGGTTATTTATTTTGTAAATTGATTAAATACCATTTTGTGTTTTTAGATGTTAACATATTTTACGAAATCGAGCTCGTGCTTCGAATGTCGGGATAGGAGTTGAGGCATGGATGCTCAACGAGGCATAGTTATAAAAATAATTATGGAGATAATTTGATATTAGGATATACACAAGAATATACTGATGGAATGTCGCTACCTTTCTTAAAGTGAGTAATGCTGTGTTGTTGAGCATTTTGTTTATGGAATAATTTATATGGATATGAAAGAATTTGCTGTGTGTATTTCAGGGGCTGGACCTTCGACATTCAAAAATGTGTTTTAGTTGCGTCAATGTATTGAGACAGCCCAGGATATTGATGAGTGGAAATGACAAAAAATACTCCCATGCTGAGATGATCCTAAAGGCGTACGCCAGAGGTATAGGAGAATCTGGAGCAAATGGTGCATTTTTGAAATATTAATTATTCTATAAAATTACACTACTAGTAATTAAGTATGCCATGAATTATTGTAAACTGCCACATTTTAAATAAATTAGTTTTTTCCAAATTGATGTACCATCATATACTTTGTTAATTGGCATCTATGTGTGTAAACCCTTTATTACTCCAAGAGAATTTATTATATCTACGTTGAAACAAGCTGTAGAGCAATACAATTTTATTGCGTTAAACTTATCGCGTAAAGTATTTGTGAGTTCTGAACCGACTTAGTTTACTCTCTTCCACCCACATCACAGGAAACAGCATCTTTGGCACTCTTTTCATATCTCGAAATTGACGGGTTGGCTTCAGCTCAACGTTAATCTGGAACCTTTTGCTGCCCCTTCGAATGAGCCCAGTGTACTGGCAAAATCAAAAGCAATGAAGAAAAGAAAAAATCTTTGACCAATTTTACAAGCATGAATGGGAATACTTACTGGCTCCAAGATTACAAAAGGCTCATGCAGGCTTGCATCCGGGTTGAGTCCTACAGACTGATTTAAATATTCGTGATCGCCCATGTAGAAATGTGGCCAGGAAATGACAACAGGGGCTCCTGTTAATAATAACTTATAAGTAACAACAATTACTTTAAAAAAAGGAACGTGTCAGGTGTGAATATTCTTACCATTGCGACATGGCGCTAATCGCATAACTCCTGCCTTTAAACATGGTCCAAACTCCTCATTTTTGCAGTAACAGCGGTTATCCGGGTTATACTTTGGATCTTCAAGGACATCCCTGGGGATAACGAATTTATATCCCTTGACTCCCGTCACTCTCACATCTTTTTCGTAGACGAGATGCAAAGACCTGCACATATCTGGGCTAAACATTTGTAAAGTTGTGTTTCTCGTCAACCACGGCGAAAATACGGCGCCATCAGTGCCATTTATCATATTGCAGTATTCGTCATCCCAAAAGGTTAACTCTGTTTGACCTTCCCAGCTTCTTGTTTGAGCAAATTTAGATTCATCTCCGACCCCTGTATAGATTTCCATGAGGTCGCTGGCACTTCCATTTTTCTATGGAAAATAAATAAAAACACGTTTCTTGTTAGATGAGCATTCCTTCCTGGAATTTATATCACTGGAGCAAAGGTTAAATAAAATAATACCCCATAGTAAAATCCAAAAGTGTTATTTGGCAGTATTTCCATTCCACCTAGTTCCGACAGTTCTTGCACACTTGGTTGGTGATATCCTTGGAAAAGAAGTTCAGAAACTGATTTCTGGATGAAGAGCCGCTCATTATGAGTATCAAAGATTTCCCGGAATACAAAACTTTCCAGATTGGAAAGATTCGCAGATTTTTCAATCATTACCTGTAAAATATTTTTTTTATTTAAAAAATAAAGCAAAGTCGAATACTTGTGGAGATTACTACTTTAGTGCAAGCTTACCACGTAAGGGACATTTAAAGTTGTAATGACATCATCCTCTGTTCCGTTGGAGTAGTCAGGTCTAAAGAAATACGTAGTTTTCTGGCGATAACTTACAGTCTTGTTGTCTACACTGAAGCTTTCTATTTCCAACTCTCGCTTCTGTCTGTAATACACAAAATTAATGATGTGAATGTCATAATTATTAGTCGCATTTTATAAGTCATTTTTACTCACTGATAAACATAAGGGCCAATTTCTTCGAGGATAGGTTTATCCCCACGTACAACTCTTTCTGGATTGGTGACATTGAAAAAACGTGCGAGCATATAGATCGGGACATCAGCGTCTCGCCAAAGTTTGAAGACGAAACCACCATCAACCAACTTCACCGCCTATAAAAAATTAGTAAAAAAATGTTAGAACCTGTTCCCTGAAGAGATGGAAGCTCAAAATCAAAACTGAAGGATGGATAAAGTGCGAATAATAAACATGATAGATTATATAGTGATGTGATTTTGCTAACCTTTTCAAGCTTACGATGAAGAAAGCCCGATAAGGAACTACCCCAGGAAGCAGATGCAGCTTCGAAAATCAAAACTGTCAAAATTATTCTAAAGGTTAATTTCATCTTGAAAAAAGAAATAATTTACACGCGTTTCAGTTCCTTATTCAACTATGTCTAAACTTGGTTTTTCGTGGTGACTTCTTTATTGCAATTTTTAGACTGAACACTTCAACCCTATTTCCGCTCGTAATATCAGACTAAAATAATTCGTTTATATAATACGACGAGAAGATGCAAAAGGCGAAAATGTACAAGATTTGTTGTAATGTTAATTAATGCATAATATTATGTACATGTTTACATCATGCATCAATTCTCAATAATTTTCCTCGACAGATGCCCAATTCACAAGTGTAATAGTACCTACGAGGATAATGATTATCACAAATTTCCTGTGAGTGCGAATGCCGATGGCCTAACTCATCTTTGATTTGTCCTCCAGCAGGAAGCAGTGACCATGACTGAGCTGAAGGAGATATAATGAATAGAAACTTGTGTGTTTTAGAAGGAATGTAGGATGACGCATGAACTCATGAGCGTCTCTTCTTCACAGGACAACATATTTTTCTCGCCGGAGATAAGAACGAAAAACATAATATTCTTCAACTTGTCCACACTCTTATTTGAGAAATTAGTATAAAAATGCGTGCTCCAGTTGAGCATCTTTAATCATTCGACTTTCATATCCTTTTTTTATTACAAACTCACTCATCATTCCAAACACCTTATTTATGCAGCTCAATAGTATATAGCAAGGAATTATGCATTTGAGGCTGTCGTTTTCATGGTCTACTCCATCGTGGTGCATGAAGTTCCTGGAAAACAAAGGAGAAGCTATATTACTTCAGAAAATTGAATGCGTATCGCTTCAAGCTTTAATTTAGCATATCAATATCATGCATGTCTACCTGGCAGGGATACGATCCAAGGTCTCCCCTATCCTCCATTCGGATCGGGTGACTACTGTCCACTATGGGGTTATTTACATGCCCATTCTAGTCTCGTGGCAACCTGGAGCAAAACATTGAAGCCGATGTGTACACTCGTCAAGTGGAATGGAAATATGCAAGTCCCTCTCATTCCAGTGTATATTGTTCGAGAGAGCCTGTTCATATCTGAAATTACTTTGGCTATAATATACCTTGCACAATAATATAAGCCAAGTTGGCTCATTAGATTAGAGTTCATTAAACAAATTTTAATAATTAGGTTAATACAATGAGCATTTTCTGGTTCAAGACTTGACCAGGTAAAAATAGTCGGTTGGGAAAGTTTCCAGTGGTTGTAACGTAACCCTGTATTTTTCAAAGAGTTATCATGGCTCTGTATTTCGAAAACCGTTTAAAACTTCCCACCGAGTCAGCAAGTCCGACGGTGGGGAAAAGAGTGTTTTTGGATGTGACCTGGCACAAGGCATTTCCTCTTCTTGCTGTCGCCCATTGTGATGAACGGAATGGGGGTCTTGTTTCAATTTATAATCAAATGGTAAGGGTCACAAACTGCATGTACAAATATTACTCCAGATATTTATTTCGCTAATTTTTGTGAATCCAGACGGAGGAAACAACAAACGTAGAAGCGAGTGTTCAGGCAGGCTCACAAGTTGTGAATATCAAATGGCATCCTTCATCCAAAATCCTCGCAATGGGTTATCAGTCTGGAGAAGTCGTTGTTTGGAATCACGAAGAAGGGGAAAGCTTTGAAGGACCGAAAGGTCATAGTTCAGCAATTATGATAATGGAATGGTCCGCAGATGGAACTGTCCTTGTGTCCTCGGATAGTTTAGGTTTTCTCGTCATTTGGCACAGTGATGCTCAAGGTCACCTTCAAACACAGGCTGTGCACGATTTTAAAGATCCCGTTTGCCAGATTGTCTTTAGAGGAAATAACTTCGCGAAAGCGATTCCGTAAGGCGCATTCCACACAAGATTTGTGACAAAATCGCTAAAGTATGAACAGCTTTACGTATTAAAAATATTTCAGGGAAGACGAAAACGAGCGAGCATTAGGAATGATGACATCTTGGAGACCCAAAACGGGGGTGAAGCGTCGGGGTAAAACGCTTTCAAGACAGAGTCACCGTTTTGATGATGACTCCCGTTCTTTGGAGCGATGCTTTTTTGCTGGAGTTTTAAGTGGTAAAGTTTTTTCTGAGTACTCTTATAACTGACTTAAGGCACAGATGAGTTACTATTGAGCTGGAAAATGGTTAACAGGAAATGTGATAAAACTCCGTTACAGGTACAATATTCTACTTGAAAGAGAACGGCTCCAGTGACGACGTCCTCAGTTCCGGTTCCGCCGTCCGAAGCCTTTTATACCACGGCCCAAAGGATATCCTTATCGTGATGACGGAAGCATTTATCATGGGCCAATTTAGCGTCGATGAGAACGGAGACTTGAAGGAAATTAGTAAGGTGAATTGATTGAATTTATAATCAGCATGTATTGATTTATTGATTATTCAATATCTTTATGTCGATTGCCGCTCTAGATGAAGCTCAGCGGTGAAGGCGACGTAAGGCTGCACTGGATCGGCATTAATACTTTAGCTGTTCTCTGCAACGAGCCGTATATCCGTCTGTGGGACGTGGACACTTCGGAGAATATTGTCATCGAGCCAAAGGACAAAGATTTCGGAGAGGATGAAGTCTTTCTCTCAATCGACTACAGCACGAAAAACTGTATTTAAAAATTAAACTAATTTCAATATTAATTTTTTTTGTAATACAAATTTTAATTTATTTTGAATGTTGTCTCCAGCAATCCTCTGCTGTTGCACGAGTAAAGGTCGCCTTGTCATGTGGAAGGAAGCGGACAACAGTAGCGGAGACAATGTAACCTCCTCTAAAACCAGTGAAGACCACTGGGAATGGTACAACTCAACAACGGTTCCAAACAGTTCTAAAATGGCGGTATGGTGTCAAAGTGAAAATGGTCTTTTGGCAGTGAACGCAATTCAAGAAGTGCTTATCTTAAAAGAGCAAGATTTGTGCTACACATTCTCGTCAAATGTTAGCTGTGTCCAAACCTCCCCCACCCAGATAAGCATTCACATGTTTAAACACAAGCTTGCCTTTGAAATCAAAACGGACATGCAGGTAAAAGGGGTGATAACGTCGGGAGAGCATGTTGTCATTTGGAACGGGCTTCGTCTCGCTGTTTACGAAATTGGGCCTACGGTCACCTCCAATTACAAGCATGTAGGAGGATTTGCCTCGAAATCGGAGAATATTGTGATTCACGAGCAGAATTTGTACACTTTGGAAGCGAGTCAAATTCAAGTGAGGACTTTTCAAGGGACGGTTAAGCAAACGCTAAGTTTTGCAGGACAAGAAGGAGCCCCGATAACTATGGCGGTGGGAGGAGATTATATTGTTTGTGGGACGGAGAATGGCTACCTTAAAGTGTGGCATATTGGGAGGAGAGAGGCGAAGTTGCATATGCAGCCGAAAAACATGAATAAAATTATTGACAACTTTGGAGAGATCATTGAAGCCGTTACGAATGCCACTGGGGATAAAGTCGCTGTTTATGTAGCACAGGTATACTATAATCGTTAATATTTTCAGTGCGCAATTTCCCAAGAACCGAATCTAGTTTAAGGTCCTGTATTTATTTTTCCAGCAAAATTTAATACCGGACTCGAGGTTATTCATTTTAGACCTTAATGAAAGCTCCACAATGCAAATCACGATAACCGACCGCTTCATCACGAAACTCTTTTGGGAGCCACAGAACGCCCTGTATCTCGCCGTCGAAACGAAATTGGTCCCTTTTGAATTTCGAATGTCAGGGGATGAGTCCCTCCCCCAGTCTGAAATTGATGACAGCGGAGAGGATCTTGTGGACGGGGGTAACGTCATGATCAGCGGGAGAGGCTCCGCCCAACCGGAAAGAATAAAGAAGGCTGTGATGCAAATCTCGTCGTCTTGTGATCAAGTCATCTTAACATTTTTTATCGACGCCCAGAAATGCTTCTTGATTCATGAGCAACGAGAGTTTGAAACTGTAGGGGATGAACGCCTGGTGGGGCTGGAGGTGCCGTATTTATACCTCACGAGAAATTGTGGACAGAGGCTAGGGAAGAAACCAAGCTTGGGGAGGATCAAAGAGATGGAGTTGCATGTAATCTCTATTTAATTATTTAGTTAGGTATTTGTTGGAGTAGCTAATAATTAGTTACGTTAATCAGAGAAATGGGTGGGGTTTATGTATAGCGGGATTTTAAAACGATTAAGGACTCTTCCCGCGTGATCATTGAAAGAGATCCGATTAGCGACTTTGACGGGATTGAAGACGAGGAGAGGGAGGGAAGAGAAGCGCTAGTTAAATATGTGCATAGTATTCTTGTCGATGACATTGATGGAGCTTTAAATGCTACTCGGCTTATTAGAAAGTAATTAAATCTGAACTAATTTAACTGTTTATTTAAAAAAAAGAGTTGAAAAGGGAATTTAAAATATTGTAAAATTCCTTCTAGTCAAAAAGTTTACAACAATATGCTCCGCAACTGTTTAAAAACGAGAAGACTGGACGTGGCATTCATTTGCTTATCAAAATTGAGGAATGTTCGAGTCTGTCAGATTCTCCGGGAAACGGTAGAGGAGGAACCGGAAGAAGAAGCGCATGTTGCAATGCTTGCCATTCAACTTGGACTCCTTGTAAGTAGAATTTTGAAAGGATTTTTATTTATTCTGCAAAAGCTTTGCAAGCTAGAATTTGTGACTTCCAGAAAGAAGCAGAAGATTTGTACAAAAGCTGCTCCAGATACGATCTCCTACTTGATCTGTACATAGTCAGTGAAAAATGGGAGGAGGCTGTGGAGCTTTGTGAAAGTCATCGAAGGATCCAACTCAAGGCGACTTATCACGCTTGGGGAAAATGCCTGGAGAAGGAGAAGAAATCAAAGGAAGCTATTAAAATGTACGAGAAAGCAGAAACTTATCGATATGAGGTTCCTCGAATGCTCAGTGATGAGCCGCAGCAACTGGAAAATTACGTTTTGAACAAAAAGGACAAGTGAGTTTACATAAGAACCAGTCCATAACTTCCTGTTTTATATTTGGTGCCTAAAATTATTAATTGTAATTTCTCCAGAGAGCTTCATCAATGGTGGGCGCAATACCTTGAGAGCAGCGGAGACACAGAGTCAGCTCTTCAATACTACGAGCTCGCCCAAGATTGGTTATCTCTCGTGCGCCTTTTGTGCTTTTGTGGAGATCACGACAAAGCTGTCATCGTATCAGAAAAGGTTGCAGACCGAGCTGCAGCTTATCATTTAGCGAGAACTTTGGAAGATAGAGGAGATGTAGGAAGGGCAATCAGCTTTTACTCTAGAGCTGGTGCTTTCGGGCATGCAGTGAGAATTTGTAAAGATAATGGATTAGTCGATGAGCTTTGGGGGATGGCAATGCGAGCTGAAGCACCGGAGCAGGCAGAAGCTGCAAAGTATTTTGAAAGTATTGAGCCTCCAAACTTCTCAAGAGCTATTCAACTTTATCATAAGGCTGGATATGGTTCCAAAGCGCTGGACCTTGCTTTCGCGTAAGGATACATGGGCTTTCAAAATAATCAGAAAAAAAAGTTCTGTAGATTAGAATTTAAAGTTTTTTTTGTTTGAATTTTTTAGAACGCAAGAATTCGGAGCACTGCAAATGGTCGTAAGAGATTTAGTTAGTAGACCAAGTCACAACACAGATCCACTCCTTCTCCAGCGGTGTGCAGACTTTTTTGTGGATAACAATGAAATTGAAAAGGCGATTGATATGTTGGTTGCAGCTCAAAAGGTATTTTATTTAGACGCTAAACATTTCTGGGTTTTGAACTGGAACATATTAAAGATAACAAATGGGTATAATTTTACAGTATCCAGAAGCAATGGATTTGTGTGTTAGGAAGAAGTTTACAATTACAGAAGAAATCGCTGAAAGACTTACCGCTCCCAAAAGTGCAGGTATTGATGAGACAACGAGGAAAATGCTTCTGGAGAAAATGGGCGAGTCACTCACATACCAAGGCAGCTATCAATTGGCAGCTAAGAAATATACCCAAGCTGGAAACAAGGTTGATAATAAAGTCTTTACTAAGCACACCTTTAAAGGTTTTTTTTGCTAAAACCTCGATTGGATTTTTTTTGTAGATTCAAGCGATGAAGTCTTTGCTGAAAAGTGGAGATACGGAGAAGATTGTATTTTATGCGAATATTTGCAGACATCGGGAAAGTATGTACATAGCATATTTTTGATCAAAAAAGTAATTTTATGGTTAAAAGAAAGCTTGTAAAAACATTTAACTTTTTTCAGTTTACGTTCTCGCTGCTAATTACATGCAAACAACAGACCTTCGCAAGAACCCCAACATAATTCCAACCATTGTTCAGTATTACAACAAAGCGCAAGCGTACGACAGTCTAGCAGCGTTTTACGAGACCCTTGCTCAGTCTGAAATCGAGGACAAGAGGGACTACAAAAGTGCCTTGAATGAATACCGCAAAGTGGAAGGTGCCCTTAAGCAACTTGTCGATAGCGGTTCGCGACAGTATGAAGATAAGCTGAGGGCGATTCAAACCAGGATTTTTAACATTCACAAGTTTATCTCCGTCAAAGAGTTAATAATGCAATTACATGTTATCATTCTCGTGGCGAACTTGGCAGTCCATTTCATTCTCAGATTTTACATCGGCTTTGAACTTTTCATTTTTCAGTAACTTCGCATCCAATCCAGACGGATCCATGATGGACCTAAAAAGGATGAAGGAAGACGGGAAACTAGATGGGATTCGACTTGGTGACATGTACGCTGTAATTATTGAATATTTAGTAAAGCTAGGGCAGTTGCGACAAGCGGTGGTTATCTTGGATGAAATGAAGGCTCATGTTCCAAATGCTAATTATGGTCGATACCTTAATCCAGAAACGATAAAGGTGAATATTAACTAAAATAACGAATTATTCCATTTACCAATTTTCGATGATTTTACTCACAGCCTGACGTCTTTATTTTCCAGAATATTGAAAAGGTTGGTGAATTCCGCTCTCAAAAGTCAAACAGTGAGAGAAGTGACATCCCACAATCCAACAACGTACCTGACAACCTTGTCTCAAAACCTGGAGATGACATTTTGCAACTTCTCCACTACAACAATGGACCAGCTACCGTGACCACAGCGGAAAGTGAAGAAACTGAGGATGGCGATGAAGAAGAAGTTGAGGAGGAGGTTGAAGAAGAAGAGGAGATTGAAGATGAGGATGATGACGAAGAAGGCGGAGAAGTGGAGGAGGAAGATGACGAAGAAGAAAATCCCTACCAGTTCCAGCAACAAAATATCCAGCAAACGAGACAACCTTCCTTTAACACCTCAAGCAGCAACTCCTCCATGAATTACATGCAATCACAGAATAGTCTTAGAGGAAATAGCGTTGACAATAGTAGATATTTCGCAAATAACACAAGTTACAATAATGGAGGGTACAACTAATACATTTTAATATTAAAATTAATCTCGTCATAAATTCGCAAAACCAAAGAAAAAAGTTAATTTCGTACGGAAAATTACGACAAATCTCGTTTATTTTTTCCAAAACAAGTTGTGTTTTTCATGTTCTTGAGTGTAGTACATAATTTATTAAATTACTACGCAGTTTACGTCCATGATAATGAGAAAATAAAAATAAAATAGTTAGATCATGTCATAAAAAACGTCCTTGTCCATGTGATTTATTTCTCTGGTTCCACTAACTGGATTGGTTCTAGTCGATCTGATTTTGCATTCGTGTCCCGGTCACTTCGTCCCCACATGGTGCTCATAGTTGGAGAATGGGTTAAGTAGTTAACGCCATCGAAGGACTTTACGCTCGTGGTGGACTTGATACGCTGAAGATTATCACTATCACCTTCCTTAGTGTCCTCAGGAGTGGGAAGTGAGATGGCGCAGTCGAGTGGGAGAAACTGTCCAAAACATTGCAACAAGGTAGGGTCCTCTAGGCAAGCTTGAGAGAACTCATCAGATGTAATGACTCCGTCTCCGTTTAAGTCGAACTTTGGGAATATAATGCTGATTAGGTCTTCCGCAAGAGAACAAGCTTTTTGAGAGCTGGTCGATAAAGTGTTTCGACTTCGAGGGCTGGATAGCTGGAGAGATTCAAGAATACAGGTGACTGCATCGGGACGAGTGATTTGGTGACCTCGACCGGATTTATCGTAAACGCGGAGAGCGAGTCCCACATGGGCTTTGAAGGTGCCTTGGAGAAGGGTCGAAAGACAGGTTACCAGTTGTCTCGGGGTCAGCTGAAATATGACATAATATGAAAAGCAAATTAGGTGCGCCAATAATAAAATTTCCCTGGATAATAGAAAATACTTCGTGTAGTTAACTTACATGCCCAGCTGCATCGCTAGAGAAAGCGTTAAAGACCCTCTTGTACATGAAGGACGGGTCGACGTTCAAATTTTCACAGATGACTTTCCGGAACAAGGTCAAGTTTATATTTTCCTTCTCTCTCCCAGCGAGACCGACTGCGGCAAACACTTTGTTGATCTCGCTATCCTCAATGTGGTCATCATGCTGTTTAAAAATTTGGGAGTAAAGCATTATAACAACGTAAAATTCTCGCAAATCGGTTTTCTATGATCTCTGAAAAAGTATATTTTTTGTATAAATTGTGTCGAAAACTTACGAGGTTACTTACGAGGCTTGCTAATGTCTTGACTGGGACAGGCTCATCTTCACCAACTGCTGTTTTTGAGCTTACAGCTCCTTCAATTTTATCCATGACTGGCGACTTTGGGATTGCAGCGCGGGAAAAACTTTGAAAAACTCGAAAAATATCTGATTATTCCCCCTGTTTATTTTCAGATTCTGACTAAAATTTTGAACTCACTCAATAGCTGCTTATCTTTTGCCAACAGATTCAGATAAATCATTTTTTAAATATGTTGTTTTTATACCAAACCCATATAAAGTGGACCATGACTACATTAATTTTGATAAGCATAAATTCATGATAAATTCATAACCACTCTTTTATTTTCTGCCTCTTGAGTTCCAGAAGGATTTTTTCTTGATCAGAGCTGTCATCCAAAATTTGTTTTCAAGTTGTGTTCGAAATCTACCACGTTGCCCGTTACCTTCTTCAATACATTTGCACCAAAATGGGAAAAAAGAAAGGAGGCAAGGGCGAGGGTGGTAAAAAGGAGAAGCCAGTTACAGATGGCCTGCTTCCGATTGACATGTCCCGGGGTCAACTACTCGGCCATCTAGTTCGACTTCAAGTGGGTCATATTCATGATTATATATACCACCACAGTTGAATGAGCTAGCTAATTTATTTATCTGACTTGATAACAGGCCGAGTCAGAGAAAGAAAAGGAGGAACGAAATTTCTACATGCTGGAGAGAGAAAGACTCTTCCAACGCTGGAACCTTTACATCGAGCAAGCGGCGATAGAGAAGGCAAAAGTGCAGTCGCTCAAAAGCCACTTGCAAGACGCTCAAAAGGAGAAAGAAGCTGAAGACAATTTGTACAATCAGAAACTCCGTTTCCTCAAGCAAGAGCAAACTCGAAAGCTAGGTCAAGTTCGACTCCTCCATCTCCAGCAAATGGGTCAAGCTCAAGATGACGCCTGGTTTATCCATATGGTCATGAGGGAAGGTTTAATGAACAAAAAGAAAGAGATTCGCCGCGCCCAAATGGCATTCTACCAGCTAATCCGAGGTCTCCACTGGCAGCACGCTAAAGAAGTTTCTGAACTTCGTCACGAATTCGCTCGAGAAATTCGCTGCCTTGAATCCTGCTTTGATCGACGCCTCTTCGAACAAAACGACAAGGAGGAGGAGGAGCATGATAAGCAACTAGCGAAAATGGGGTCTGCCAAAGAGGACCAAATTCGCTACCTTATTGAAGACCACGCGTGGCAAGCCGACCAGATGAAAGCGTTTTTCCAAGAGCTGCTAAAAATCAGTTTAGAAGTTGTCAACCAAATGAAGCAAGAGGTAAAGCAGCAGACCACTGCTGAGCTTATGCAACGCCGGGACTATGAACACTTTAAGCATAGATATGACGTCTACGTCGCACCAGCAATCCGCTGGAGTAATTTAATGGACGAATGGTCCATCTCTCACCAGGACGATAACCTCAGTGAACTCATGTCCACACTCAAGGCTAAAGAGGACGAGTTGAAGAAGCGGAAATACAACTTGCGAATGTTGGAAGCTGCGAATGAAGCTCTCAATCAGAGAATCATTATCGCAGAGAAGGAACGCAACTGTGTCAAAACTCAATTTAATCGCGCCATCGTCGACTCCCAGCGTACCACAAGTATGAAGCGATTCTGCCAACAACTGAAGAAGAAGGCGGCAGCCAGAGAAGGAGAACTGTATGAAGCCCTGAGTGAAAACATTGAAAGGAAAGAGAGCGACCCTGCAGACTACTACAAGTTAATGTTGGAAGTTCGCGATAGAGAAATTATGGATTTCAACTATGATCTTAATGAGTCTGCGACGGAGCATAAAAACACCAAAAGTATTTACTACGATGCTTTCCTCAAGAATGAGATTAACTTGGCTGATGTCGGCTTCCCGGTGAAGAGAACAGGTGTCAAGATTCAATATCACGAACCCGATATTATGGCATTTAACGAGTATGACCAAAAGACATCCAAGCGGCATGAAAAGAATAGAAAGTCTTTGGTTTCGAAAAAAGGTCAAAGTGTTTCAAAAGGGGGGAGCAAAACGAGCGTAGTAAGTGGAAGGCAAAGGAGTCTTCGAAATAAGCGGAGTACAGAGGAGTCCTCAGTTTGATCAAGAATAAACCTACAATGTGATTTTTGAGAATTTTAAAGTTTTAATCTGAAATAAAGTTTGGCCACTCATTTATTTTACGTTTGGATAATGAATGATTATTAAACACACATAGGAGGAGTAAGTTAACAATAAAAAATAAAATTGTGTACTATTAAAAATAGCCCTATAAAGTTAAACTACTTAACTTGTGTTGCATCTGATTCTGATCTGTTTCCCCTTTTTCTTCATTACACTCGTTAAACGGAAGTGAGTGAGGCTCACGATATATTTTATTTTTAAATTGTGTGACACGGCCTTGTAAAAACAACTCTAAATAATCCTCACTAACTTTGCTCTTGAGCGTACAATTCAGTTTGGAGGATTTGATGATTTCAATTAAATTGAGAAATACAATACCTGTGACTAGAGCGTCAAAACCTGCGACGTAACAAAAGCTGCTGGTTTCATTTTCCAGCAAGTGTCCTTCAAGGATATCTTCGACATCATCTACGTAGTCTATAGATCGTTCTCCAATATTCACTTCGTACTTTTCCCCTTCCATGTTGGCGTTTCTGAGGAGGTCGTAGAGGTTGTGGTTTTGCAGTCGGTTGCGGCGTTGCACTGATTGATAAAGAGAATATCATATACATGCTAGTTAAGAAAAAACTGCTGACAAAATTTCTTTACGAAAACTTACTATTGATCTCTTTACAAGTTTGAAGGTCTGTTGCGAGCTGCTTCGTATCATAAATTAATTCAAATAAACTTTTAATTTTGCTGATACATTCGGAATAGCTGGGTGGAAGAAATTGGAAAAAATCCTTGTAAATGAAAATTAGCTTTAGCAAAAGGTGATGTCCAATGAGTGGAATTTTATGATTAGAAATTGCTTCAAAAATCTTGCAAACTCCTTTAAGTCTTTCGAGAATCGTGTGCCTGTCAACTTCCGTTACTTCACTGTACAACTTTGGCATCAGATATGAACTCAGTCGTCGTTTTCTATTGGCTACCATGAAACCTGAATTCGCTATCATGTATTGATTTCCACGCTCCCGTAAATCCTTATTGATGAAGGGTGTTCCGAAGTAGAGGGATTTGTTTATGTCGAATCTGACATCGTTAATAAACTCTAGTCCGTAACCATCAATGGCGACGCGGACCCATGTGTTCCCCCGAAAACGGGCTATTTCGTTATCATCAAGACAAGCAGGGAGAATGGGAATGTTGAACACTTCCGCTTCCAGTTCGAAGCTTTTTCCGGGAGATCTTTTGAAAATGGCGATACCAACTTCAAGAAGACAAGAAGTTTTTTCTCGGCTCTTGATTACATCATACCACTTCCCGTTAGCGCTGTTTGGATGATTAATAGCACAACTCTAATTCCTGATATGTGAGGTTAAGATAAAATGTAAATGTAAATGGTGGATTTAGGAAAAGACAAACTTTGAACTTACTCATGAACATCCGATAAATAGGCAGGGTTGAAGGTTTCATTTTTAAGCAAAAATCCTGTCGTCTCAACAGTGGCATCTATTGCAACAAAATCACTAATTCCTATCAGCTCCACCACTTCCTTTATACTTTCCTCATAGTTCATCTGAGTTATCTCGTTGTTGGTTAACGACATTTCCAACTTGTTTTCCTTTTTTTCTCATTCAATAAATAAACTTCAGACTTTCAACAAAACAAAAACAAACAACAAAATACAAAATAATTAACCTTCTCTAACATTCAACATTCACATTGGTCAATTAATTATTTTCAAACACTTAGTACTCTAATTAAAGTAAAGCCATATAAAACCAAAAACAAACCACTGTCATAAGTAAACTTGATCAATCAACGGTTGACGGTTAGTAAAAAATATACGTTACTATTCAATCTTAAATTACCTAAACACACTGTATGCTGTAGGCAGTTGACAATGTATTTACTTCCAATTTTCCGTCATTTATTAAATGGATGCACTGATTTACAACTACACGATCACTGTAATTAAAACGTCAGGGAAAATTCTAACTAGACTTGACCGTTTACATCACATCAGTACAACTCAACATAGCATAACGCTAAAATGACTCAATCAAATCACAGATGATGAGACACGTGAATATTCCTTTCCTACGAGATTTTTTTATTTGCGCACTCCGTCCGATTCCATTTGTCACACAAAAACCGGCCATGTGTTTGTTTACTTTGTTTTGTATCATTTTTTATAATAAGGTCTTCCTGTCCCTTCCCTTCACATAAATATGCACATATATGCTATGCTACATCCTACAATTGCAATATAATATTTGCATAATGTTCCTTTTTCCCATATTGTCCTCACATTAAACAATACTTACACAAGTACTCAATTAACTAAATTCCTTTCACCAACGTTAAAATGATTTACACACGGAGTAATAAACGCCCGTTGCACACGCTTTTGTTGGCACATCAATTCACACTTTTACTACACACTTAAGTGCACTTGTTGGAAACTCTATAGATTTACTCTAATTTGACAACGCTTGAATACTTACACATCTACAAAGTAATGTGATGAAATGTGAATATATACTGGAAATTCCATGTATGGTAAGTATGTATTTATATGCAGAAATTGCATGAACACTAGACGCTGAAATCGATCACAAAGCAAGGTTACTTTTTAAAATAAATAAATTTTAGAAATAAAATCCCTATCGATGCAAATTGTGAAAATTATGAAAAATTGATAACTCTTCCAGTTGCAGCACTCATCCCAAGCTAATCCAGTACCCAATTTCGTTATAAATCATTGCGTTGTTAAGTCTACATTGCACATTGAGTTGAGCAAAGTACTACAAAAACTACTAATGAAACTGGCATTCTAGAGAAAGAAAATTGTCGTGGTTTGTCTTGACTCACATCACAGATCAAGAAAGCTTCTAAAAGCCCCTTTAGTGTGCACATATCATTCCGGCTATGCCATGTCATTGAAAAGAAACGTCGCTTGCTTAGTCACTGAAAAAAGAAAGCGGACCATCATAAAATTACTGGCTGCAATACCTAAGAACATTTGTACCGTTTTGCTAACACGGTTCAAACTCCTTGTGGACCCCTTTCTAAAAATGAATGAAAGTCAGTATCAGCCACAGCCACCGCCACCACAGCAGCAGCCAAGTTCTCTCACTGAGCTTATCGTTCGTAAACGTCAAATGAGTGTATTTTAATGTTTCATTGGCAGATAAACGGTAAAATGATAGGGATTTGCTTATCAGGTTCAAGAATTGGAAATTTTGGTATGTCATTCAATCATTTATATATGCTTGGATTTTGCTGCTATCGAGCTGGACTTGGCTTATCCGTGGATAATTGATGTGATCTTTGGAGTCGTCATTTGCTCAAGTATTTATTATGATCTGAAAGTTAGACCTTTTGCCATCGACGCCCAGCACCAAAAGGCATGTTATCTTGTAAACTTTACACCTTGATGACATACAAATAATTTATGCTTTTGGATGATGTTCAGGAGAAGCTTGTAATAATGAGATACATCATTATCGCTCTCGGAGCAGTGGTATTAGCATGTGCATATGGAACGAATCAATTTCTAGTTCCTGTTCAAGTCCAAGTCGTCAATGATGACCAGCTTAACTCAAATGAGACCGTTTGGATTTTAAATTATGCTGGCTTCAAAAGCACAACAAGGCTACCTCGACATGCTACCTTTGGAACTTTTACAAATTCTACGATTGATGGCGGAGAGCCGGACTATGACACTCTCGAACCTGAACCTACATCACTCCGTGTACTTGTTCATGTTATCGTGGACATGACGAAATTCGGAATTGTTCGTTACTTGCTTTGCGACGCGGAATTGATTGTTACGATGATTATCGATTTTTATACAAACATGTGAAAACCTTATATGTGTAACTTTAGTTTAGTTTTCCAGATAAATTAATGCTCTTTAAATCCATATCATACCGTTTAAATGGGAGATTTTCTCAACACAATGTGTTCCCAGTCCCCACACAAAAGAAACACTGATATATTCACACGGAAAGGATGTTATAATTATGGCTCACTTTTCATCATACACGTTTTTTAAAAGCATGGATGATGCAATTAACTAATGTATTGATTGAACTTGATTTCCATTACCATTCATTATTTCGCCGACAAAGACAACATGTTTATTGTCAATTGAGCTGTGCTTGTTGAGTGCATGCAAGCGTGGACTGAATGAGTTTTTCTGTAATTTCAATATTTTCAATTGTAGATTTTGACGTGTAGGATTTGATAAAATGATGCAATTTGTGTTTTGTGATGATAACCTTTCTCCAATATTTTACCGATCGATACTTGAGAAACATGTTCGAGGACGAGCCATGATGAGTGTGCGATGACGTTAATGAAGGTGCAGAGAAATATCTTTTTCAGTATCGAAGATCGCAGGATCCAACTATAAAAGGATACAGGGAAAAGTGTCAAATCAGCAATTCCTTATAGAAAGGCAAGCACAGCAGAGCATTCATATAGAAAGGAAAATCTAAAAAAGTAGAAAAGGTTTGACAATGAAGCAGAGTTTGATAGTTATAGCGATAGGTCTACTGACCTTGACTCTCTCACATTCTTATATTCTTGAAGAGGTTGGGGCCTGGCATTTGCACACCTTCCTTTTCGAAATTAAAGAAAGCAGCACAAATGAAGCCCTAAGTTTGAGGTATTTGAATGCCAAAGTTATTTCACTTTAACTATTTAATACGTACGAGAGAAACAGATTAATGTGGAGAAAGGTGTGTTAATTAATCTGAGTTATTTGTAGACGCACTTTACGAGAGTTGATTAACAATGGAACTTTGGAAGAGTGTTCTCTAAATCAAGTAATTAACAATGATATTCATACACACACTAATCTGAGTTATTTGTAGACGCACTTTACGAGAGTTGATTAACAATGGAACTTTGGAAGAGTGTTCTCTAAATCAAGTAATTAACAATGATATTCATACACACAGGGATGAGTGCAAAAGTGTGACAATGACAATATCCTGATTTTTACTTACAGATTTTTATCGGTTGGTATGGACCATTTCCAGTGTCTCAATATGAAATGTGCTGCAATAAAACTTCCTTCAATGCTGCACACTCGTTTATGGCCCAGAATCACGGGAACCTTTCCATTTTCATTCATCCGCTAACAATATACGACGTGATAGATCATACTGAAAGAGCTTCTTGGATGGGCCAACCAGTCATTTTAGACCAGGAATGTCCTTGTAAGTCTTTTATGAGTCAATTAATTAGTTTTTTATAAAGAGTCAGGTTTAAAAAAATTAAGTTATAAATCCACCTTATCACAGGCTGGTATCCCGAGTTGCCAAAACCGAAGCCGTGTCCTGTTTATCCTGAATATTCCGATGAGCTCCCGAATGGACCTGAAGATTACCAAATTCCTATTCCTGGAACGGACGATTACTGGAACTTAAACAAGGATTTTGACATAATGAAAGATCCTTATTAATGTTTGCTTTAGGACCCTGTTTTTCTTTATGTATATTTTGTAAAATAAAGCAAAAAACTTTTACACAATTACACAGCCCTTGTTTCTTGTTTCCTAATCCGGTGACTTCAAATTGTTAAGCATATGCATTTATTCATATCGCATAAGCATCTTTGTATGCAGTTACTAAGGTCAAGTTACTAATTCTATTCGAGTCAAGTGCATAAAATTAATAGTCGATTTTTTTTCATAAAAATATTTTTTGATTCGAATGCTCCAAAAGATTCGTTTTCATCATTAGTTCAAAACTGGAAAACCAGCAAACTCAAAATCTTATTAACTGTTTCCGAAATTCCTGCAACCGTTTAACAATGTCGTACCTCTCCACCTACACGTCTATGCATAAATCCTTCATCTTCAAACGAAGAATAAGCTTCTCATCACACCCACGCTTGATGATGATACTTGAAGGTGCTGAAGCTTTTGTGAGTCGTAGTCTCGTAGTGTTATACTTTCTCTAAACAACTTACAAGTTTCAAAAGAATAATAGAATGGTGTAATAATTCAGGGATTTGAATATGGAATGATATTAAAAACTGCGCTCTACCTTCTTCTTGCTCAAATACTCTACGTCTGCCTTGGAGCCGGGATATCCCTTCCAGGAAGCTCTTCTCTGTGGCTACTCATTATGTACCTTGTTGCAGCCGTGGTGGCCACATCTTATGACATTTACTTTTTCAATGGTTTACCCACTGCGGCGATCCCACAACAGGTGCATAAGCTTCGTATGTCAATACTCATAAACTATAAAGTTGGTTAGTTATCATTGGATTTTTTCATGTCGTAGGTGAGGACATGTACCGATTTAGCAGTCTACTTTGTCACCGCCAGTTATTTTCATTTGGGGGATGGGGGAAACGTTATCAAAGCAGGGAAAATTGCACAAGCATATGTAAGCTCGCTTGGGCCAACTCTCAGCGTTGTCTTTTTCATTTCCGCTTTCTTACTATCGAATTGTGCTTTCGTGTCATGCGTTCGTTTTCTAATCAATGTGGCAATCATGGCGATCATTGCGGTGAGAAAAATTATGCATTATTTTGGTGTCCGGCTGGATCCGCAAGTTCGCTAACTAGTATTTAAAGATTTTTCAAAGTATGAAAAATATTGAAATAAAAACTGACAATATGCCAAGCACATGTAGTGAAGAATTTCATGATCTCACTTGCCATTTATTTTTGACCAGTCATAAAAATTGAAAATGGAGGTGGAGAATATGTATCAACAAAGATTTTGTGAAAAGTTGAAATGTATTGTCTGTATGAATTAATCCCTCAGAACAACAAACTGACCACCCAGGTAGATGTTAAAATTCGACGAAATACTTGTCATATTGATCATCCCCAGGCTTGGCTTTCCCCTCATCACGCGCAATCTCTGACTCGAAGGGTTGAAAGTGACGAGCATCTCCAGGATGAGAAACTTCCGGTTTGAAAGGTGGAGTTATTTTCTTGTGAAAAACAGCATTCCAGTCGATGGACTGAAACCATTTGTGATTTTTAATGTCATGAACACCATTCTTGAGATTTCCATATCTTCGGGAGAGGTCCACTTGGAGAATGTTTTTCACAATGTCTTTACAGTCATCACCCATGAAATTAGGGAACTTCACTTTACCAGCGACAATCTTCTCGTAGATTTGGAGCGGCTGTTCGGCATAAAAGGGGGAGCGGCCAGAGACCATTTCATAAATAAGGACGCCAACCGCCCTTCAAATAATTCCATAAAGTTTATTCGTTCCATATTTTAAAAAAATGCAAATGTTACTTGGCTTATTTAATTTACCACCAGTCTACAGCTTTACCATATCCTTTAGCCATAATAACTTCCGGAGCTAGGTACTCTGGAGTTCCACAAAGAGTCCAGGTTCGACCTTTAATGCGCTTGGCGAACCCAAAATCAGTCATTTTCACATAGCCTTGGTTGTCAATCAGCAGATTTTCTGGTTTCAGATCTCGATAAACTAAATCAAGCATGTGGAGGTACTCGAAGCAGAGCACGATTTGAGCTGCATAAAACTTTGCTTGATTTTCACTGCAACGCAAGAAAGCGTCAGGCTTTTAGTTCTGCCATTCCATGAATATACTATGCAATAATTAGAATGATCTTAATGGCAACAAGACATACCTGAACTTCTTAAACTTCTGTAAGTGATAAAACATTTCTCCTCCCTGCGACAAAGTTATAACAAAAAATATCTCAGGAAAGTTATTAACTTGAAGCAGAAAACAACATCTGTTATAAACTTACGTTAATGAAATCCATGACCATGTAGAGGTTCGCGTGATCCTAAACGCACATTAAAAAATTCCAGATTACTACAATACCTGTTGCTTTACGTAGAGATCACATTGAAGAATGGATAAAGGGAAAAATGCATACCATAAAATGATACTTGAGCTCGACAATAAATGGGAATCCGATGCACTGAAGAACTTTCTTTTCATTCAGGGTATGCTCCACCTGCTTCATTTTCACCACTTTCGCCTTTATCAACGTCTTCATTGCGTAGTACTCATGGCTTTGCTTGTGCTCCACGAGTTTTACGAGACCGAAGGATCCTTCTCCGAGATTTTTGACAATGTTAAAGTCTGATATTTGGGCGTTATGCTGGAATCACACAATCTCAATGAGAAAGTTATCTAGAGTTATTTTAGTTTGCATTTAAAATAGTCTGAGAGGTTTCTAACTTACTGGACCAGGGGTTTTCCATTTTTCTTCAAATTCATCATATGCCTTGTGAAGAAACTCCTCGACGGTGTCTATTTTTTTTATATGTAAAATAATTTAAGCCTTTTAATCAGGATCAAAGTTTCAAAACAAACTATTTAAATTATGTGATCCCTTGAAACTTACATTTGGTGTAGTTCTGCAAAGCAGACATTTCCTCAGTATCGGAAACAGAGCGCTGAGAGTTATGCGGTGAGGGAATATTTTCCTCGTCGAGATCGATTGAAGACGGTCGTGGAGAGTCAATCTTTATTTCCCCTTTAGGTGATAAAGAGCCTTTGAAGAATTGTCGGAGTTTGTCTGAATACAAAGAGTGGGTAGGTCGGGGAGAAATTAAATTTACAAAAAATGATACACTTGATGCATGATAGGATACATGCAGAATTTGTTTACGTGGGAATGAAAATAAACTAAATTTTTAGTACCTATTTCGGAATATTTATTTGGTTTTTAATGATAAATAACCATGCAATACGATATTCATGATCCCGTTGCCACCTCAATTAAACTACTATTAACTCCTATATGTATGTACATATAGGTCAATCCTCTCGTTCGTTAGCCCTTATCTTGTTTAAAGATTTTTACCTTTAGTAAGAAGACGTCGTTTGTCGCCTACCCCTTCCTCCTCCTCTTCACCGCTTTCACCATGTCTACTTCTCTGGAACAATTTTAATTGCTTGCGACGATACAAGGAACTTATCATTTCTCTCTCCTCTCACGCACAACACAACGCACAATCTTATAATCTCTCTATTCCATTAACTTATTATGCAAACACTCATGTTGGACATGACTCCATTGCACATGTAAATATACCCTGCTAGCAATAACTATTTCGACGGACTACAATTGACAATGCAGATTAGAGGTTTATCTTTTTAAGACACATATTGTCCACAAGCACAGAACTGTAACAAGTTGCATTTTATAGAGGAGTAAACTAGAACACCACTTCTAGCTATGCATGTATGAGTGAGATGCCAAAAATAAGCCTAACGGACAATGGGCTATCTCATTCAGGTTAGAAATTATGTTTTGTGTAGTTAATTGAAAAACGATTTTTTTCTGACGCATGCACCCAGCCAGTGAGCCAGTTCCCAACAACACACGATGAAATTTGATATCGTGATATCTACTGCCACAACAGCACAGAGTCATTTAACCCACGAGTAAAATGGATCCTGTGAAGAGTACAATGCCAAATGCTAATCTACTGTTTCATGCCGTCGTAAATTTCATTTTAAGGCGAATGACTGGCGATGAAAACTGTAAAGCTGTTTTGAAGCTCCTCAAGTCAACAAAGCATTATGCCCATTATGCCTTGTTGACGTCTGACAAAAAAAGTTTTTCATGCTGCTCAAGTTTCCGTGTGTAAACGCATGCGTTTCATTTCAACTTTACGGATGAGTTTTTAGACAAAAAATCAAGCATCAAACAAGATCAAATGCCATTCACTGATCATGTATTTTATATTCATTGTGTAATCCACTTTCAGTTTCAGAAAAAAACTCGTGATATGGGCCTACTAAAGGCATACTTTTTCAGGAAGATATATATAGAATTAAATATAAATATAAATGTAAATATAAAGCGCTTATAGTTATACTCAAACCTTGCAAACATTCCATCCTTCCCAGCAATCACTAGCAACAATACGGTCCAAAAATACATCTGCACAGTTTCACTTTAAAATCCCAATCCATATATTCCACCTATCCATAAATCACCATTTTCTACTGTTCAGCTCACGCCGTCCATTTTTGCTAAAACTGGAGAATACCTGGACAAATAACCACAAGAAAAATGTGTGTATCTATATGCGAGAAACTTTTAGTAGAAAAAAATACTTGTCAAAATATTAAACTCGCTCACCATCTATGTATGCATGTCTGACGTATTTTGGCACTTTGTGGTTACAATTTACGGTGATATATTATATGGATAAGTAGGCACTGAACATGTGAATGAATACCTATAGCCTTAAACTGTTGAGAGTTGACTGTCAATAATGGATCTGATGAACCAACAAGAACAACGGCAACAACACATTAATCCTACAAACAAACTATTTATTATGTCTCATGCATTTTTACGATCTCTTCATATTAGGTTAGGTTTGGGTGGGAGTTAGAAGCCCACAATAAGGTCGATAGAAACCTTTGCTCGCACATCTATATGTACAAGTTTCTGACTGACAGTAAGAATCACTCCCATTTAAAAGTCTTCACCAACTTGTATACAGACAAGAATGGATTGGATTGGAACACACACAGTCAAACAGATATCTTTAAAGGCGAGAGAAAAAGGTTGCTGTGAAACTAGCTATAATATTCCTTCACAAACACAACAACACATCTCTGTCTCTATTGCCTAATGCCTGCACCATTTTCGATCATTCAGACTCATCTCATCATTCACATCTCTACTCTATCAGATCTTCATTCAAGACTCAAAGTTTACTAAATAAGGAGAATATTATGCACACACATCACGCATATCTTGAAATCTTGATGTAATGCAGATCGTCAACCTTATTTGGAAAAAATATACCTACGAACAAACTCAAAAGCTCTATATTGTCTACATACAGGATGATTACAGAAACAAATGCTTGGGTAAATGATACACACACACACACTCTCTCTTTCTTGCCATATTACCTTGTTAAAATATTATATGCCTTTGGCTGTAATTACTGTAATTGGAAGTCATTATCAATTATGAAAATGACTGGTTTCGTCTTCATCAGTCAATCCACTAATTTCCACCTTGTTTTTGCAGGCCTATGAAATAGGCATTCTTTTGGGTGCAGCTGCCTCCATAACGGTTCTTCAGTGGATGTTCTTATATGTGCTCAATTATATTTTGTGGATATACTCCGCTGCAGAAATTGCTTTTTTCCATATCGAATATTTCCTCGTGGGAAGAATGCTTGCCGGAAACACACGGCTGGTATATTGCACTTGACAAATATGACTAATTAATTAGTAATGAGCTATATTGTATTGTATTTAAAATTCTCCACACAGGCATTGATTGGGATAGACGTATTTTTAACCCTCTTCAGTTTTCTTCCTCTGCTTGCAAACATGATGTGGATTATTCCAGAAAACGTTTGGAAAGCTATTGACTACTTTTTATTGGATAAAGTGTCCAGTGGGGATTTGATTCAGATATGGGTCCAATTCAACTTGAACCCTTTCCACTACATCCCCTTTCTGTCCTGTGTTCATTTGTTCACACTGTCCTTTGTTAGATTATTTTTGAATGGATTAATGATGCTCGTCTATTACGTCAAGTCACTGTAAGAACGATACCTAAAACGTAGATATTTAAGCAAGATAATTTCGAGTCCATATATACAATTTGAACTATTTATGCTTCTTCTTCTTGACTAGGTTTTAATCTAGACTTTCAAAATTCCTAGGGAAACTTTTGTTTGACGTGTTTTGATGCATAACAATGAATTTTTGTCCAGAAAAAAAATCCAGTAGAAAAATGTAATCATTTATCCAGTAGAAGAGGTGTGTATGGTGCACTTGAGCCAACGCCATGAAAATTGTTTAGTACCAGTTTGTTATATCTGCCAAACTAAATCTTCTCGTAACCACATTGCACACATGCAAGTCTGAAAATTCCCGTTATTTATTCGTTTAAAAATATGGCTACAGTTAGTGAAGCAGCGGTAAGCAAGCTTATCATATATATGTGTATATTGTATTAATTCCAAATGGGATTATTCTATATTGTTACTAAAATGACATATTTTTCGACAGAGATATGAAACTGTGTTAACAGCTAAATTGACTTTGTTCGCTTTCATCGGGCATTTACTCCTCCAAGCGATTTCGATTCCCCTCTTGTTTTCGACGACCACCTTCCTCATATTAGCGTGGGTGCTCACTGCAGGCATTCTTGTCACCGGATTATTTTCAGATATGAACTTTTATCCGGATGAAATCTTACATCCAGTTAGTGCGGTATGTTGACATGTCGAGAAAATCAGACAATCCTAAATGAAAATGTCTTTTAGTCCACATGAAATTCTAATGTAAATTATTGTGCACATCTTTTCAGGCAAGATTAGCATGCAACTTGGTGTCCTTTATAATTAGTTGGGGTATCTCTCTCCATTTCTTCGAATATTTAAGTATACCGATACCATCTTACGAAGATAAAATTCCAGGATTAGACATGATCTACACGATTTACTATGAATTTGGCTATTATACCGGATGCTGTCTCTTGCTCTTTACACATTTCTTCACAACTTGGACAATAACGAGCATGATGAGAACTGGGGTCGTTGTGGGGGATCTTGCATTCAAATTCGCTGCATACATTATCAATAAAGTTTAGTGTCAGTTATTATTGAAAATCTGAAAATCAGCCTGGCTAAAGTTAACCCAAAACAAAAAAATGCATCTTTAAGTGAGTTTTCCATGGACAGTTTTCTTCTTCTGTGATTGGGCAATTGGGCATTGTTGTTTTTACAAAATCTGTAATCGTGTTACGCTAATTCAATAAAGTTTTAAAATGACATACCATTTTATTCAAACTCATCTCATTATAACTATCAACTATTCCCTAATTATCAAAATGTTAGAAGTTGTAGAATAAAAAAAATCTCGTGTGCAAATCTAATGCAAGTTATTCATTTATATAAGTTCCCGTTTTCTACTTTACGTAAAAGCGTTTTTCCACGTAATTGTTAGCATCGTTAACATAGCAGTCTTGTGTTGTCCGGGACAGGTAGTCCGTTGTGAACTTGCCCCACCGATTTTCTCCATCTATGTATTTTGCATGCGGTAGGGACTCGAGCCTTTATTACCTTGACTGTTGACTAGCAGATTAGCAGACACAGAAACACCAATGGTATATTCTAACCTTACGACTAATTTTTAAATGTGGAGATTGAGGAAAAATGCAAATGTCAGAGATAAAGCAATCTACATTCGTGAAAGGCATGTGATAAATTGCGGAAGACATTTTTGTGCAGAACTTGATGAATGCAATGGACTGATATGAAAAAAATGGTTTAATATGTATTTAGAATTTGCAAGTGGAAGGAACCAGCCCGAGGTGTGCATTGGATCCACCCGAAACTTATGTACGTGCGTCTAAATGGATGTCTTCGTATGTTGTACGTACACGATACTTTACATTAAATCCATTACGTTTTTAGATTCTGGTGGATGGATGTCACACGGCGTGTAACGGGTCACATTGTCAATTGTCAGTATCTCAATCTCAATACATATTATATTGCGCGTGTGTGTAGTATACGGTGGGGTAGTTTTTGTTGGTCGGTTGGTTAAGTTGATTGGTAGAAAGACATAGATGGTCCATGGTCGTACACTGGTACCCCCGTTAAACACCACAACTAACTAATTATGATTGGTTAAAGGATGTGAGGGTTTTTATACTGGTTGTTGGAGAGTGAGGGAACTTGAAAGGTGTATGTAATGTGGTGACGTGTATGGGTAATGGATATAACATTAAGTAATTCTACATCCATTGTGTTTGGGTATGAAGTCGAATATTCGACATTCGATTCGTCATGTAACGTATAATGCAAAAAATCGTATTTTCGACGTTCTTTTTTAGTTTGTGCGATTAGCGCACAACCGGCCTTCTAGTAGAATTATGTCATTTGCGTTGGTCAACTTACAGTACTAATACACACCGCCGCAATCCGCATCGTGTAGTTTAGTCGTTAGAAACATTTTACTGATAGATAAAATTGGCTTTAAAGCAGGGTTGTATCCTTGTATGTTGTTTTACATTGCAAATTGAAATAACATTAACATTTAACATTGAAAGTCGCTGCAAAAATAAAACTTGTCTTGCACTGTTGGTTTTTGGTTTGTTTGTATACCTGTAGTACCGCTGGTCGAGAGTCGAGACAAAAGAGACGAGCAAAAGAAAGACAAATTTTATGTTTCTTTTGCCTAAAGAAGTGCACCTCTCTGTTTTGAAGAATAGATAAGATGATAAGCGCATCTTACTGGATGTTGATTTTCCTCTTTTGCATGACAGATAGCTGCCTTGTTTTGTGCTTCCCTTGTCAATTTTAGGGCCAGGTTTTGACTGTTTAGACAGGATTACGAAAAAGAGCGCCATTGTCCGCTTTTAATTCTTTTCTTTTTGGTTGTTAGCTCGTATTTTGTATTTTAAAAAAGGTGAAAGGGATTTGGATTGGCGTCGTTATTTTTTCTTGATTATTAAGGTCATGGTATAAACCACCCACCGATGACCGATAAGGTTGATTGAAGGTTTAGTCATAAGTTATAAGTAGTCATTTGGTAAGTTCGAATTCAGTTCAGATCTTGACAAAGCGAAAACTTACAGATTATTTATATCACGGCGTTCTTTGTGTTGTGATAAGTTGTAAGGGACAACACCTGCGCTAATTGTGGTTAATAGAGATCGTAACCACTCTTGAATCTTCCAGATTACCACTCACTCAGGTCATATCCAACCCAATTAGTCTGCTGTCAGCCTGTAAGTCATAGGTTGTAGGTGGTCTAGTTTTTTATTTCGAATCCTCGATCGTGTTTGGTACGTCATTGTTCATTAATTTGAGTTGGGAAGACTTTCAACTTTGTGTGTAGTGTACATAGTCTAAGGGTGAGGAATTTAGTTTTATTATTTATTTATGATATGTACAAGGTATGCTGTGGTTCATGCAGAAGAGTGTAAAGAGATTCGATTTCGAATTTCTGATTTATGTTTTAAGCTGTTTCCAAGTACAGATCAAGTTGAAAGTATGGCAGAAACTAATGATTCGAGTCCAATTACTCATCAAAATGGATTTGAGGGAGATTCAGATAGCGAAAGCGAAGTGACAGACAAGCCCAAGGACAAAGTTACGTCCGAATTAAAATACGTAGAGATACCCCCTCCGAACTTCGTTTTCACATTTAATACGTCCACACCACTGCAAAGCAGCAAATGCAAATCCCCAGATCGTGGCGTAGGTCGAAGAAGGGGGAAAGGGTCTAGGGGCCGTGGACAGGCCAGAACTCATCAACATACGATTCCATCATTTAAATCAGAACCTGATTTTGTCGAGGAATGCATTACAAGTGTGTTGCAGCAACAACAACTTCAGTTAAGTCCAAGAACACCAACTCAGACATACCTGCCTCGAGAAACTTTAATAAATTTAACAGTAAGTTATTTTTATTATTAAGTACCTCTGCCACCTGTCACCCTTTTTTTTAGTAATTTTTAAGTATTTATCGTGAATGTTGTATTCGTTTTAGTCCCATATCAGTAATGGATTTGTCTATATCAGCCACGCATTCGAATTGATAAAACAAAGTCAACTGGAACTGGATTTGGCTAGGCAAGCCCTTGAAGTAATTTATCAAAATCAAAATCCGACAGATACTTCATGTACGCCTGTAGATCCTCAAGGTATGGATTACTCAAATGATAGTGTCCCTGGCCCGGACCAAGCTCACTGGAACGAATCCCCTCCAGGTAATATTTGTAATATTTTATGTGCCATGTTCTTGAATTAAAAGTGAATGTTAAATATTATTCAATCAGTGTGATTTATCAATGCAATTTTCTTATTTTACAGAGCGATTTCAAGTGGCCCTTGATCCATACCAAATCATAGATGTAAGTACATTCAAAATCACGTCTAAGCTCATGCTTACATTTTTCCGTTCCGTTACTTTTTTATTTGTTTACAGTTTACGCTCAGACGCTCGATTTTTGTATATTTTATTTTATTACAGGGTCCTCCTGAGAATGAAGTACTCGCTGAAACAAAATCCAGTCGAGGTCGAAGAAACCAAAAACGTGAAGCAGGAGTTGTTATTCCAAAACAACGTCGTGGACGCGGAAAGGGGAAAGGGAATACGCAAAATGGCGGGTGGTCCAATTATGATTCAGTGTTAGCTTCCACAGGTGTGAAGAATATGTGCCAACATATTGAAGAAACTACTACTCACAGTAAAGGTATGTGCGAACTCTGCACCACATCTTTACAAGAAGTTACTGATATGTTTGCTTTAATTGTAAATTTGTAGTAAAACACATGGCTTAAAAATTATTCTAGGTATTGCCCTACCTGTCTCATACGTCTCTGTGGAAGATGTGAAACCTCACATGGAGAAGGCGAAATTGGGATCCCATTCATTTTCTGCTAAACAAGTACTTAACAGTACTTGTACAGTCACAAAATTATTACAGCTTGTACTTCTGATTGTTTGTGTAATATATGATGATAGTGTTTAATCAATTTAAACTGTTAACTATTTCAGGTTAAGAGAAACTTAGAAAAGGCAAATAAGAAAGTAAGCAGTCGCAGTCACCAAAACCGGAAACTTGCTATTTCTACTGTGTATTCAAAAATGAATGGGGACCTGGATCCTGTGGAACAAAATATGCAGCAGGAAAGCAAAATTTTAAATAATGAAATCGAATTTGACTGCGATACGAAAACGCGTAAACGTAAGCTGCCTGCCAGCCATTCCAGTCAACAGGTCCCGAAATGGAAGCAATTGAGATGTAACGGCGAAGTTCTTGACAGAATCAAAAACAGAGTAAAAAGTGTTAAAGGTAATAAGTTTGCACAAAACGGTGAATGTAATTTTTACAAACAACAACTAATGGGTTTTCTGTTGAACAGTTAAATATCAAAATGTCTAATTATCTGTTTAATTTACATTTTAACATGATTGGATGAAGACGACGGTAAATCATCAAGTGAATCGAAAAGTTCTGACGACAGCGATTCCCGTGATACCGTTCTATTGCCAACAGAAACAAACGATGAGGACAAAATTCGAAACATTCCAACTCCCTCAACCATCGTATCTTCTAAAAGTTCATCCACTGAACCTGAAGTCGATTCTGGTACAGTGGTTCAAGTTAGCGGAAAATGTGAATCTGGGAACGACGAAAATGTGTTTAGTCTCGTCGCAGGAAAAGACATGTGCGGCTGTGAGGAAACTGGTAATAGTGATGATTCGAAAAGTGATAAATCACAATCTGATCGCGAAAACAATTTAGTGTCCCGTCGCGCTGATAGGGGTAATAAAGGCAACAAATTAAAAAAGGCTGCAATGGAGGATTCAGCACGGTTTAAAGGCAGGAGTATATCAGAATTAGCTAACGCCAACGTCGCCAACACTTTGGAACTTTCTAAGATCTCAGATGAAGGTGATAACGATGCGCGAGGAAAGAAGCAGTCGTTTTCATCCGGATTTGGCGAGGACAACTCGCCGGTTCATAATGTTGCGATGGAAGAGGAAGTTGAGGATGTCGAAGAAGACGACGATTTTAATGATAATAGCAGTGTCACTACTAAAAGTTCGTTGGGTTTTGATGAACCAAGAGATAAATTAGACGAAGATGAAGACCTCTTCAAAGACTACTGATATGGCGAAGGGATTGTACTAAATGGTTATGGTTAACCGTGAGGCTCTTTTGTATCTTTTGTTAAAATATTTTCACCTTCTTTTACAGTCTTGTTTCTTATATGTTGTGTACTAAATTAGTGTTTTGAGGATATTGAATCATTGAATGCTCGCGATCGAACTGTAAACTACAGCAAAGAACACGTCACAGGATACTCATTCTCACTTTTGATTTTGATCATAGCTATAGTTTACGAAATAATGTTGTTTTTGTATTTGAAGTTTGCGTAGAATTTACCGGTTTAGCATGCTGAATAAATGTAGTCATTAAATAAATTGTAAATTGTCATTCAGAATGCCGAATCTTTTTGATAAGCCGCTATATTACATTACATGATATGGTGACTGTGGTTCAGTGCACTGTTACGATATTGTCAAGTTATACCGTTTTTCGAATGTATGAAGTTGGTTTAGTGAGTGTACATTAATACGGTTCGACTATAAAAATTGAAAAAAAAGTATAAATTCTTGTGACTGTATGTTATGCGCATACGTAAACTATTTCATCCAAGTATGGTTGTGTGTATATTTTTGAACTTTGACGAAATAAACCATGTATTGGATGATACATAACATTAAAAAATTGAGTATTTGTTTGATGAAAGTATAACCACTTATTTATTTAAATAGCATTTTTAGTTTAATCAGAACTCAGAAAATGATTCTTGGCTTTAGATTTAGAATGTGATTTGCATGATGCTGATGCTGATGCATAAGGCAATCTGAAAAGCCAACTTGACAATGGACATGAAGCCTGAAGCCGAACAAAGTATCCACTCAAGTAGGCAGTTTATGCATTGCTCTGACACCACATTACCCCAAACAACATTGGGAAGCTTGAAGTTGTGAAGGTAGCATATAAACGCTGCGATGCGGTGCTGTTTGGTGCATTTGCTTTTATCTGAATATCTGCACGTTGTTCAAGTGGTAGAGTGGTGCACGTGTTGTGGGACTTGATTTATAGCATGTCCACGGCTTCAGCTCTTATTGAAAATTTATTAATAATGAATCAGAATTTCGAACAGTAAAACTAAAACTAATTTAAAAAATGGCAAGTATGTTTATGTTTAGTGTACGTCGTGTATTTTAAGTTTGAGCACTTTCAAATTCAAACTTACGTTAGTATAACTTTTCACCGATCACTTGCGTGCTACATAAATTCGGCACCGTATTTGTTCACAAAACTCATATAGTTGCAACTAATTAATTCTAGAAGTAGTTCAAAACACATTTTGATCATGGTCAAAGTGAGAGGGAAGAAAGTTGTCCTTACACCTTCAGAATATGTTACGAAGGACTTGGTAGGTAAAGGAAAGAGAAAAGCGCTTTCAAAACGGGCGAAATCAAAATATATCAAAAATGCAATTGAGGAGGGATCTTTAGCTACTTCCAAGCCTAAAGGTAAATTTCGAAGAAAGAAGAATGAGCCAGAATCTGAAGATGAAATCGGAGAGGTTGTAGGTAATGAGGTTATTCTGCCAGAAATTCGGATGTCAGATGCACCTCCAGTTAGAAAAGTAAGAATAATCTAAATAAATTTATCTCTCTTACAACTTGCCGTTTTCAGTTTTGTAATTTAAAAAAATAATTTTTTTGCATTGTCAATGGTAGAGACTATGGAAAAACAAACAGCGAGTACTTATATTTGGCTCCAGAGGGATTTCTTTTCGGGGAAGACATATTATGGAAAATTTTAGAAGACTGCTCCCACATGCTAAAAAGGAAAGTAAAATGGACAAGAGAGATAAATTATTAGCGATTAATGAGGTGATCATCTGAAAATAACATGGAATAACTTATTATTTTGTATTTATTAAAAGTTAAAAATAATCTAGCATCCTTAATCGTGAACTTAATTTTTATTCATTAAAATATTTGTAGATCTGTGAAATGAAAAACTGCAACAAGTGTATGTTTTTTGAAGGAAGAAAGGACGATATTTACCTGTGGTTGACGGAAGCTGCAACGGGCCCATCCATAAAATTTCTTGTTGAAAATTGTAAGTGCGATTGTTCCAAAATTCCCACTTCATTCATTCATCATTTCGATGTTTAGTGTTTAGTTCGGGAATCGTCGTATTTCCATAACCTGGATAACAGAGCTGTTTGTAGTGTACAGCTACTTAGGGTTTCTGTTGTTAATAAAAATATCCAGGAATATCAAATTCCAGCGAGAGCTCCATTGCCGCTTGCCTAGTTCTGGCAGTTGCGGTATAGTTAACTCTCGCACAAGCTCTTGTCTTTCCTAGTATCTCTCTCTCTCTCTCCTAGTATTAGTGTCGTTAATTAGTCGTATGTCACTAGCTACTTTTTAATTATAATGTTTTTACCGTATTTCCACCCATAGTATAATTAAGCATTGCTCTTCTTATTAAGATTTTACATTGAAAGGATTTGCATATTTTTTATATTAAAAATGTATTATTGTGTTCTGTTTTCTAGGGCCAAGATTTTGTTTGAATCCTATCAGAATATTTGATGGAAGTTTTAATGGAAAGACAATTTGGAGCAATCCTCATTACGTGTCTCCAAATAACTATCGCACCGCTTTGAAGAAATCCAGTGCAGGAAAGTATATGAACAAAGTTCAACAGAAAATCGAGTATGAGCGATCTAAACCCAAAAGCTCATACAATTTAGATCCTTCTGATGAAATATTTAAAGTAGATCCAGACGAGTTAGAAGATTAAATTATGTTCTGGTGTGGTTTATATGATCCTGAATTCCTGATCGATTAGCTTGTTTTGATATGGTATTTTAATGAGAATTTCTCAAATCTATAACCATTTAATATGACCTCTGTCATTCGTTGTACATTTTGAGTAATAGTCCTCCTAATTTTTATTATATCGTTTTGCTTATACTTGATTATGTAGGTAGAAAATATTAGATATCATGCGCAATGTAAAATATTTCAATACAACTCCCAAGTTTTTTTTCACGACTAAGCAATTGGATAAACTTAAGTTTATTTTCTTTG
>JAHZNA010002351.1:0-10689 GCA_027743935.1 Sinodicranocentrus sp. ZH6
CTCTGGATATAGGCGACCCAAAATACAAGACGATTTCCCGTTATTTTAAAAACAGCTCTTACCTCAAAGATTCTTCCGGCGTTCGAGTGAAAATTCATGGAATGCTGGAATTCGACCTGAAAAAGGGAAGTTCTTCAAGTGGGACGCAGTTTAATAGATTACTTCCTTTTTGGAAAACGACGGTTAAAAGCGTGACAAAATTAAAGGATGGAGATGACGGCTTTTACGTATTTTATGATCGTGTTTCTCCCGCGTGTGCAGATAAGCCTGAAAATCTGACTAAGCCTTTGAGACAAGTTATCATACTGTGCTCGGTACGCTTTTTCTATTTCAATTTTTATTTTGGCATGGGACATAGACATTAAAATTAATTGGATTTATCTTCAGGTTAAATTTGGAAACATGCTTGAATCCCCCCACGGTCGAAAGTATTGGTCCTCCAAAGAATTTCCTGAAGGTAGTGACTCCATCAAGTGTATTGGTCGCTACACTCCAGATTGGGAGCACAGTAGAGACGACAACGGAACAGAAATTCCTTGCGGGAAAACATTGGAACATGACAAGCTTCAAAAATACGGGAGGGACTATAGCGAATATATTATTAAGGAAAAGAGACGAATAACCGTGAGATACGCTGTAGATGTGGAGTTTATCCCGGCATAATGTATTCACTCGAACTGAAACTACAATTTTTAATTTAAATTAACAAATGTAAACTGCTGAGAAGAATCTTGTAAAACATCCTCTACAAAATGTGTTTTCTCTCTGAAACTCACACGCATACATAAAACCAGTGACCAGTTGTATTGATTTTAAAATGAAAAAGATCTTTAGCTTCCTTAAATATACTTACTTAACATATCGATTAGTTACAAAGCATATTATTGAAGAATATACTTGATAACCTAAATTATATGGAATGCCATCATAAACAAGTATGGAAAGAGATAAGCACTAACTTGATGTATATAATCACATATATATTTACTGTTAGCCTTAGTTCAGCCCATCATTTATAAAGTCTTCACAATAATTTACTTTCAGCAGACTTGATTTGCGGTTTACCACACTATCCTTCTCATTTATTACGTGAATAAATAAACATAAAATTGTATTTTTTGAGTTCAAATTTCCTTGTAATCATTTTTGAGTGAAAAGTCACCAGTATTTGAGCTCTTTGTGAAAATCAACTCTGAATAGCAGCACCATGAAGTTTAAAACGATCGCATGCTACATAAAAATAGTTCAAGTGTCCAGGATTCTTCTGAATTGAAGGTTAAGTTTTTTGAAATGCTGGAATTTAATTAGGAGAAGCGAGACCTTTCCACGTCAATAAAGACATTTAAAGTGATGCAGCTGTTTACCAAAACAACATACGAAAGCGATCCTTTTTTACGATGGCGTTTTCCCAGCAAGCGAGAAAAACTTGACAGGTTATCATTTTGCGTTCGGTAAGTAAGTTTTAGCATAATCTGCGTACAGCGTAATTCTGACAACAAAATATCAATATTTTATTTGAAGGTATCCGTTGGACACATGCTTAAATCTCCTACGCAGCCGGAAGTATTGGTCTTCTAGAGAATTTCCAAAAGAGCACGACTCTGTCAAAAAATCTGGTCGTTGTACTCCTGACTCAGAGGATAACCGAGAGGACAATGAGGTGGGGTGGTGATTCCTTGTGGGAAAACTAAGGAGCATGGTAAGCTTCAAGAATATGAGGAGGGTTTTAGCGAGTACATGATAAAGGAGAGAAAAATATATTTCTGATTGTGAGGTACGCTGTCAATATCGAATTTTTTACTCTTGTAGAAATTTACAACTCTTCAGGATAGTTGCTCAGAATCCGAATAAGTTGATGAATTTTATTAGTTATTAGTATTAGCATATAATGTTTACTTTTCTTGTGTATTTGGCAATTTTTTAACAGTTCTGACAAATAGTATATATTATGTCATGTTCATATCACTGTACCACCTTCCATATTCATCAGTGTTCCCTGCAAAAATTTAAAATCTTTGTTCGGGTGGCAGAATCTGGTCTCCTGCAAATACGTGATGAGATGTTGATACATGTTTGGATGGTTATATGGTTCATGAACATCTAGCATGGATAAGCTCTGGCTCTAGTAGTACTGTACATTTTTTTACAGTCATTGGCACTTTTGTGCCGTGGCAACGAAATGGAAAAACTTGAATCTAAGTGTGAGTGAGAACTTAAAGAACGTATCGCCCCTCTTGATTTTCATTACGAGATAACATAAGCTATATTAAGGAATTCTGTATCCTAAGACCTTTCCCATGGTTTGTGATCGTATACATTTTAAGATAACATTACAAGTGCAAACATTTTTGCAATAGTGTGTACCTCATTTTCATCGCATTTATATCATACTGGCAATGTACAGTACGAGTAAAAAGCAATAACATATCTCATTTATATAAAGTTGTAAGCGTAAGTTTTTATACTGGATAATTTAAGCGTTGTGTAAAAAAGGTAATGTGCAAACGGGATCAGGAGCATTTATTGAATAAGGAAAATGCCAATGGTGTACAATTTGTTGGAATGAGATGGAGTATATACAATTTTCGAGGTTTTTTTATACTAATGGTTTTTGGATTGGAACATTACAGTATTGGCAGAAATTGTTTCCAGAAAGAGTACACTTGCCTTCTTTGTTTAATGCATGTGACTTTAACTATCGATAACGCAAATTCTAAACACAAGGCTGGAACTATCGTTTCCATGAAAATAATTATTTTGAAGGTTGTACATCTATAAAATAATTCTTCCAAAAAACCAAATTGCTTCAACCTACGCTACTGCTTAAATAAGTAGTTACCTTAATCAAGTGAACAAGGGTTAGCAAAATATGTTGTATATCGTTTCCTTGTTATATAGTATTATTATCATCATTTAACACTCCGCTAACCAACAACAGATATCAATCTCCAGACAAGAAAAGCTAGCTAACCATGACATTCTTAAATGACTGAATAACTTGAGTGATTCATTAACTGGATATTTACGTCAGTTATAATCATATTTTTAATGTATATGACTTTAAATTGTATAATTTTACTCGGTAAAGTATGAAATTCTCGAGTTATTGTCAGAGCTGAGCTTATATTGGAAATCTTGAAGTCACGTAAAACTTAAAAAGTTGCATGACTTAAAAAGTTTTTAACAGCTATACCACCACCATTGCTTTACATCTTTGTTCTTCAGAAATTAGCATTATATCGTAGACTATGATTCACCTCTACCATTTATTTATCACTTTAATCAAAACGTTCATCTGAGCATCCCAACCTGACAACTCACGAAAGGTTTAATATTATGAAAGTAATGACCAGGTTCGTATAAAGACGGAATGCATATTGCGGAAAACGTAGAGCTAGTGGCCTTGGTTAAATTAAATAGTGTCGTTTTTCCAAATGCCTTTCAACATAAAATGACATAATATCCATATATAACAATAAATGATTATCTTGGAAATACCAAAGTCGTCATTCTTTCAAGCGTACTTGAAAATTATTATCTATTCCAAAGTGAATTAAAATATTTTAATGTTTGCATTACCAGCAACACGCAACAGCTTAAGATAATTCTATGCATAGAATGTACTTTATATTGATCAAATATTTAGTTACCCATTAATGTTTAGGTACATACGTCTATGCAAGGGAAATGTAAAATACTAAGCTTCTTGATTCCACTGTAATGACGATTAATTCAGAATTGCTGAGATGTATACTTGAAAAAATACATGCTCATAAAAGCATTTCTGTCCAATGAAAAAATTTATCACTTGATGTATTTCTATGATAAACATGTGTTATCAGAGCCAAAGAGTATATAATCGTACTCTCAAACCTACTTATTTCTCCTCCTTCTACGTTTTTGACAAGACATTCACATTAGTGTCGAATTTCCTATAAATCATGGATAGTTTGTGCACATTGATTGTTAATGAAAATTCAACAGAGTTGTTGAAAAATACTACTTGCAATGAAGAGTTTCTTTCGTGCTTTCGGGGAAATATTTTTACTCAAAATGATATAGAAATTGTGGTAAAGTTTTAGCATATTTTAGTATTTTTATTTCGTCTTATATTCACTTGTTTCATCACAATTTTTATTTTATGCTTTAGAAATCCATGAGAACGGACATAGACAAGGCAGCTAGTTTTTATGATTTTATAAAAAAACGCTTACCATACAAGGGATCATACGATGTTTTACTGAATGCACTTGAGAACACCAACCAAGCAAAACCATTAGCTTTGCTGGAGCCTTTAAGAGCAGTTAATAAAGATTCAGATCATTTAAAAGCTTCCCCTCCATATTCCTTAGACCGGAATTTCATTGCTAGTAGGGTACTTCTACTGGCAGAAATAGCTATCTTGAAAAGTCTAAGTGGCTGTAAACCAATTGAAATCGTTTTAAACAATGCTGTTCAACTTGCGAAAGTTGCAAGTTCTACCCTGGAAAACCGAGATTCTACCCTGATTCCAAGAAAACTAATTTCGCGAAGCAGAATTTCCACCTTGGTTTTATTCCATTGTGACGATACCTTATGCATATCTGGAGCAACACCTGAGAAAATTTTAACATGGTCCCGGACACGGTCGCAAGTATCTTCAGTTGCTTTCAGGTATGGGAACCTTGAAATTATCAAATCTCTCGCAGATTTCACCATCGTGTACCAAAAACTCAACAATGGCTCTCCTGATACGAAAGCAGTTCACTGGCTTCATTACGAAAATAATTTGTTTACCTGGATAAAAACTAAAGGAGATATAACCCGAATCCAAAACTACATTGAAGTGGAACAAAACGATGTATCCGAAGCTGATTTTATAGAAGATATTAACGTTGCGTCACAACTTCACAAGTCAAAACATGCTATTATTTTTGCCGCTGATGAAGGCATGGGTAAGGCTTCTTTGCTGAGCAATATTAAAACCATATTGAAAAATAAATTTCCCAATAACTTTTACCAAATAATGCCTGCCGAACAATTTTTTAACTGTTTGTGGTCCCAATGTTGTGGAAAACCTGCTTGTGTAAATGATATCATTACTCTACTTAAAGAACAACTAATTTTAAATAATGATTTTGAGGAACGCCTTTGTAAACAAGGGTTATTCTACGAAAACTCAAAGCTTGAGCTGATGCTGACGGCATTTGATAAAATTCCAAAAGACAAACTGGACTTTGCAAAGCATTGCTTGAATCTGATTGTCAGTGAGCTAACTACAGTAAGAGTTTGGATAACTACAAGACCAGAATTGATGTTAGAGTTAGAGAATGTCTGTAAAGTTTTGGCTTACAAAGTAAAACCCTTTGAAGATAAACAACAAATCAAAATTTGCATTTCTTACTGGACAAGAGATGGACAACGACAGGAATCCGCAACTCTAGAAACTTTTGCAAAAGAATGTTTAGAAACTGAAAGAGGCGATCGTGATATTGAAGGTGGAACGCCAAATTGGTGTATAGATGTTGCAAAGAAATATGAAAATAATTTGCCAAATGAGGAGGTCAGTTGTTTTTTCAAACTTAGATTTTCCATTTTTCGAAATTCAAACGTAAGTTTCATATAACCTTGAATTCTTACATGTTAGGAATCTGCGTCAACTTTAAAACCATCCATAGAGCAATCAAGTGAACCATCTTTGGAGGCATCTACAAGTACAGCTACAAGCCCAAGTGGAGGTCGTCCAACAAGTACACAGGTTGGTTCGAAAGAATTTATTTATGTAAATATGTAGTGATGACAATGATTAAGATTTCATCTGAGTTCACTGAATTGTAATGTTAGGTTGGATGTTCCATGTTGGAGCCAGAAGCGATTGATACATTTGCAAAAGCCCCAGCTTCAGAAGTTCAACTACCTTATCCTGTGACCGTGCCGAATGAATATCAGCATCTTTTTCGTGACTAATTTTTAACAAATAACATTAAAACACTTTTACCATTTTTAAGAGTACTTGTTTCAACATTTGGCATTTACTTGTCTTCTTAATTTTTAGCAAACCCCTCAATTCCAGAACGTCTACCGCAGGAGAGACACCCGGGCATTTATCTACATGACCCTATCGGTTACTACGGTTAGACTGAGAAAAAACGTTACCGAAATATAATTTTTTAAACCTTTTAATTTACTGTTTATTTTTTCCCAGGATGGGATATGCTGGTATCTGAAGCCCAGCCGAAAAATTACTATCAGGTCCCTCCACAGGAACAGTATTACTACTATCAGTATCAGTATGACAATTCGATGATGTCACTACTTCCCACATCAATTCTCACTCCCCACCAAAAACTTCCTGCACCAACTCCCAGTCCCCATGTTCAACTTCCTGAATGTTATCTAACCCGTCAACCCAGTATAAAGGAACCTGACCTTTCTACAGTTGAAACCATGACTCGTTTTGGCAGTCATTCCTTAGTGAAAAACCTCCAAGATCTTTCTCCCCTTGGGAAGTACTACGTTCTGGATATAGGCGACGCAAAATATAAGACGAATTCCCGTTACTTTAAAAACAGCTCTTACCTCAAGGATTCTTCCGGAGTTCGAGTGAAAATTCATGGAATGCTGGAATTCGACCTGAAAAAGGGAAGTAAAAGTAAAAGTTATTCAAGTGGGACGCAGTTTAATACATTACTTCTCTGTTGGAAAACGACGGTTAAAAGCATGACAAAATTAATAGATGGGGATGATGGGCTTTACGTGTTTTATGATCGTGTTTCTCCCGCGTGTGCAGACAAGCCGGAAAGTCTGACTAAACCGTTGAGACAAGTTATCATACTGTGCTCGGTACGCTTTTTCTGTTTCAATTTTTATTTTCGCATGGGAAATAGACATTAAAATTAATTGGATTTATTTTAGGTTAAACTTGGAAACATGCTAGAATCCCCCCACGGTCGAAAGTATTGGTCCTCCAAAGAATTTCCTGAAGGTAGTGACTCCATCAAGTGTATTGGTCGCTACACTCCGGATTGGGAGCATAGTAGAGACGACAACGGAACAGAAATTCCTTGTGGGAAAACATTGGAACATGAGAAGCTTCAAAAATACGGGAGGGACTATAGCGAATATATTATTAGGGAAAAGAGACGAGTAACCGTGAGATACGCTGTAGATGTGGAGTTTATCCCGGCATAATAGATTATCTCGAAGTGAAACTACAATTTAAAATTTATATTAATAAATGTAAACTGCTGAGAAGAATATTGTAAAATATCCTCCACAAAATGTGTTTTCTCTCTGAAACTCACACGCGTACATAAAACCAGTGACCAGTTGTACTGATTTTAAAATGAAAAAGATCTTTAGCTTACTTAAATATACTTATTTAGCATATAAATTAGTTATTAAGCCTATCATTGAAGAATAAAATTGATAACCTAAATTATATGGAGAGCCATCATAAACAAGTATGGAAAAAGATAAGCCCCAACTTTATGTATATACTCACATATATATTTACTCTTAGCCTCAGCCCATCATTTATATAATAAAGCCTTCATGTGATTTATGATTAACCACACTATCTTTCTCATTCATTACGTGAATGAAAAATTATATCACTAAGTCCAACTTACTTGAACATCTTAAATTGTAAATTTACACAGTTATTTGTAAAACTAAATGGGGGAAAATGCCTTTGCAAGTTTTAATACTAGAGCCTAAATCTGAGTTAAGACTTCAAGGTAAAACATTTTATTAATATTTAAGCTTTTGATAAAACTACAATTTGTGTTGTTTTGGTTACTAAACTATTCCAGGGCCAATCCCAACGTCAACAGAATTAAAGTTAACGAACCCTTTGGAAAAGAAAAGGGTTTGCTTTAAAATCCTCGCAACGTCGCCGCCATCGTTTACAGTTAATCCCAATTCAGCTATATTAGAGCCCGGGGAGTCCGTTTCTATCAAGAGTAAATTAAAATATCGCTAAAATCCTCTTACATATAATAAGGTCCAATAGCATTGCTTTTATAATTGTAATTTAATTTTCTGCAGTAACATTTAAAAAGGAAATACTTAATCCAGATCAGCCTTCGCCAAAATTTTGTGTTCGGTCGATATTTGCTCCTGAAAGCGACAATGTGGAAGCAACTGATTTGGTGAGACTTTCCGTTTCTTGCGGTAAAGTGACTGATTAGTTTTGATAGTGAGTTCACAGGATTTTTTATGATTTTCCTTTAGATCAAGAATACTGACGCTTCAACATTTATGGATACTGGATACTAAACTCCTTTGAAAATTAGAACAATGTAGAGATATAAACCTTACGGTATCAATAAATAATACTGTGCTTTAATTGTTTATCATCCAATGTCTTTAAATATTTATGATACTCATTTTATGAAGTAGTTCAAAACTAAGAAAACTCATGATAACCAAGATATTCAATATACTACTGAAAGCCTTAAAGTTGAAGATGACCGTAAGAGTTTTATATATACAAATATTCAAAACTATGGAAAAATCTCCATCTAATGACACTATTCTAACAGTGGAAGATCTTCTAGAAAAGTTTAGCAAGCAAATATCTTTCCCAGTACTAAAATATCCGCTGCCATACCCTGAAATCATTCCGGAAAACTACCGCCATTTGTTTCGTAAGTTATCTTAAAGCTTTATGAAGGTTTATCTTTAAAAATATGTAACTGAAATTTTAAAGAACGTTTCAAAATTTATCTACAGCCGCATTGGTTATTTCATCCACAACACAAACAAGCCCTCGGCTTGGTGAACTGACTGGATATTATCTAGGTTGGGGTTTAGCTACGCTTGATCCTCATCTCGGCCTCGGAAATCAACAAAAAATGCCTTGTAATCAATCAGGTGTCAAAAGTCTCCAGTATCTGAGCTCCTTGTGGGAGTCAACTACTCTAAATCCGCTACATTAAAAACAGTTCTAGTTTCCAGGATTCTTCCGAATTGAAAGTGAAGTTTTTTGAAGTGTTGGAATTTAATCCAATCAAGCGAGACTCTTCCTTATCAACAAAGACATCTAAAGAAATGCTGCTGTTTACCAACTCAACATACGAAAACGTAAACAAACTTAAAGATGGAAATGACGGATTTTACATATTTTACGATCGCGTTATCCCAGCATGCGAGAAAAAAGTGAAAAACGTTGAGACTGGTTATAATTTTGTGTTCAGTAAGTATTTATTTGTTATCACCAAACAACGTAATTTAGGCGAAAAAATAAATTAATATATTTTATTGTATTTGAAGGTATCCGTTGGACACATGCTTAAATTCCCTCACGGCCGGAAGTACTGGTCTTCCAGGGAATTTCCTGAAGATCACGACTCTGTCAAGAAATCTGGTCGTTACACTCTTGACTCGGAGGATAATAGAGATGACAATGGGGTGGTGATACCTTGTGGGAAAACTAAGGAACATAGTAAACTTCAAGAATATGAGGAGGACTTCAACGAGTACATGATAAAGGAGAGAAAAAAACATTTCTGTGAGGTACGCTGTCAATGTGGAATTTACTCCAGGGGAGATTTTCAACTTCAACTCATCAGAGGCTAGTTGCTCAGAATCCGAAGAATGAGTTTTAATTGTTAACATTGATAAATTTTACTTTTCTTGGGTATTTAACAAATTTTTAGCAGTCCTGACAAATAAAATATGCCATGTTCATGTCACTGTACTACCTTCCAAAATGATCAGTGTTACCTGAAAATATTTAAAACCTTTGTTCAGTTGGCATGATCTGGTCCTGCAAGTCTACAAATACGTGATGAGATGGTAATTTGGTTTTAGATGGTTTATATGGTTCATAATATCCAGCTTCAATAAGCTCAAGCTTTTAGTACTGAACATTCTGTGCAGTTATTGGTACTTCTACGCTGTAGCAAATGGAGTGAAAGGGAGATGCAAAAACATGAATGAAATCGGGAGCATAGTCGTCCCTCATTTTCATGAGCTAGATGAAGGTATACTGTACCCCAAGTCAATTTGTGGTTTGTGATAAGTTTACCATTTGTCTGTGATCGTATGTATTTTGGGATAAGGATAACATTACTAGCTGAGCCCCAAATTCGCAATGTGCAAAAATTAGCAATACCATGTACCACATTTTCAACTCATTTATTGGCAACTTGCAGTACAATATGAATATGAAGCAAAAACATACCTCATTTATAAAATGTTTTATGAGAAGTTTATGTACTGTATGGAGCATTCTGGAAAATGCCAATGATTCACAGTTTGTTGGAGTGAGATGAAGTATAATCCCGTTTACCAGGTTGTTTTATCTTTATGGCTTTTGGATTGGAGCATTAAATTGACAGCAGTTATTTTCAATGAGAGTAGAGAGTACAGTTGCCTTCACTCTTTCTTTTGTTTAAAGCATGCTAATTTGAGTGCGGAATATAAAGACCTGACCTGTGTTTTTGGGAAAGATGTGAATGTGAATGTAGTTTGATGAATGCTGTTGAACTTAGGTGTACAATAAGCACAATAACCAGGACACAATTCGTGACAAATTCAATGAATTCAGTAGCATATGGATTATCAGGAACCTTATAAATATATAGTCATACCTCACGTCCCAGTTTTAGCGAAAACAAAGGGATATATTTACTGCAATTATTGAGTCTGAGTCATATAATGGTACTACGTGTGAGCTTAATAACGTCATCATCTACATTTATA
>JAHZNA010002352.1:0-51869 GCA_027743935.1 Sinodicranocentrus sp. ZH6
GGGGAAACTTTGGGAATCCTCCAGAACGGTATGGCAATTGGGCTACAGTTAAAAATATTAGACATCGTCTAGGACAAAGAGTAGGCATTGGAGGATCATTTGAGAACATCCGGTCAGCGATGCAAATAGAAAAAATGCAAAGGGCTGGGTCAGCTGATGATATACGTTCCTTCAAGACAGTATCTTCAGCAACAAGTTCGTTAAGAAGACGGAGGAGAGAGGCGGAACTTAAGGCTGCAGAGGAGCTAGCAAATCTTGAAGCTCAGAAGGAACAATTGGAAATGAAGCGACTCGAACGAGAAGCTCAACTAGTACGTCTTCGACAACAGACAGAGGTTGAAAATCTTGAGGACGAGATCGCAGATCTACAGGACCAAGATGGAATTGATGAGGGGCGGATGGTACCGGACACGATATCTTTTGTCGACTGTAACCAGGTTACTGAGAGATGGCTGCAGGAGAATCATTCAAGATATCTCGGTAAACCAGATAACGAAAATAGAAGACAACCCTGGGAAGATGATGAAAGACGAACCGAAGAGGACCGAAATCATCGCAATGAAGACAGCATGGAAAAATTGGCTAACGTGATCACCGCAGCTATTTCAAGGGCTAATTCAACCACAACTAAACAAGAGCTAGCAAATTTTGAAGCTCAGAAGGAACAATTGGAAATGAAGCGACTCGAACGAGAAGCTCAACTAGTACGTCATCGACAACAAACAGAGGTCGAAAATCTTGAGGACGAGATTGCAGAACTACATGACCAAGATGGAATTGGTGAGGGGCGGATGGTACCGGACACGATACCTTTTGTCGACTGTAACCAGGTTACTGAGAGCTGACTGCAGGAGCACCATTCAAGATATCTTAGTAAACCAGATAATGAAAATAGAATACAACCCTGGGAAGATGATGGAAGACGAACCGAAGAGGACCGAAATCATCGCAATGAAGACAGCATGGAAAAATTGGCTAACGTGATCACCGCAGCTATTTCAAGGGCTAATTCAACAACAAATAAACATGACGACAGTCACTATCTCGCAAGAAAAACAGTTGGGAAAATGAGGCTACCAGACTGGAGTTGCCAGCATTTATTGCTCAATTCTTGTCATCCACTGAAGAATGTAAGTTTACACCTTCAGAAAATATCATACGCCTGAGAGGATGTTTAAAGAAAAAAGCCAAAGATTGTCTATCAGCATTGCTTGTGAATCCAAACAACCTGGATGAAATACTGGATACTTTGGAAGATAACTTTGGAAGAATAGATCAAATAATATGGACGTTGATTGATAAGGCCAAGAATGTCACACAGCCTTAAGAAAACGACTACAGCAGTATCCTGGAGTTTTGTAACGAGGACAGCAACATGTGCGCGACAATGAAAACATTTGGAAGTAAAGCGAATCTACAGAACCCTCAACTACTTCATGAACTAATACAGAAACATCCGAACAATATGAAGTACGACTGAGGAAAGCAAGCGATAAGAATCGAAAAAACTTCTGCTATTGGCTAAAAGAAGCAACAGGAACATTAAGCTTCACCGCAGTTTCAAGTAGCTGTGACAAATATGTTCGAAAGAAAGTGGAATCATCATTCAACATGGAAGCAAACAATGAATGTAGTTTGTGTGAAGTTGCTGGTCATCTTATTCAAGAATGTAGAAAATTTAAAGGATTGGATACAAATCAACGGTTGAAGCATGTTGCAGATAAAAGCCTTTGTTTTGCTTGTCTATCAGCCGGTCATCGAATCGGGATGTGTAATAGAAAGAAGATATGGGGAGTAGATGGCTGTATTCGGGTTCATCACAAATTAATTCATGAAAAACGTAGAAGAATGATTAACTTTCGGCAAGTTAAGGATGAAAAATCCAAGAATATCCAAGTTACCGATTCAGAAGATTCTCACTCAGGAGCTGGATCATCTCAGTTACCTACATTACCGGTTATCGTATCTGGACTTGATGGAGAAATAGAAACCTACGCTTTATTGGATGAGGGATCAACGGCAACATTCATCGACTCTAGTATCGAAGCAAAAGTAGGATTTCAGGGACATGTGAACCTGATCGTGGTTAACATGATTCAAGGAGCATCTAATATTCAAAATGAATCAAAACGTGTGAGCTTACAAATTCGTGGAAATTATCAACATTCAAGATTTTTCTCAGTCAAAGGAGCACGAACAATCGACGGACTGGGCATCGGTTCACAGAAACTGGATGTCAAAATCCTGGAGAAACGATATAAATACTTGGATGGGATTCCTATAAAATCATTTACTGAAGTTAAGCCCACGATTCTTTTGGGACAGCCAGAGAAGGTATTAACATTAGCTAGAAGATTTCTTCACGGAATGACGTCAGATACGGTGGCATACAAGATATGGTTAGGATGGATCATCAGTGGAAGATTCACAAACAGTCAGTACAAACGTTCATTTATTTTGGATGATTCGGAAAACTTAAGCAACGATGACAAACTACATCAGTTAGTGAAGGATTCATTTTCTCTTGAAAAATTTGGAGTTCGGATCTGTGAAGAGAATCTCCGAAGTGAAGAAGATAAACGGGCCGAGGAAATCATGCAAACTACAACAAAGCGTATCGGAGATCAACATGAAACGGGACTTCTGTGGAAGCAGGATAACGTCAGTTTACCATGGAGTTATGATAACGCTTTCTGGAGGTTGAAGTGTCACGAAAAGAAAATGCACAAGGATCTTGCATTTTCAAAAGCGATGTGTGAAAAGATGAAATAATACAGCGATAAAGGATTTATTTGCAAGTTATCATCTGAAGAGGACACAAAATCAAACAGTGTTATCTTCCATTTTGTGGAGTCTATAACCCAAACAAACCGGGAAAGATGCGGCTAGTGTTCGACAATGCTGCAAAGAATCGTGGAGTTAGCCTAAAAAGTGAACTATTACAAGGTCCTGATTACTTAAATTCTTTGCAAGTCGTACTTTGGAAATTCCGCTAACGTCGTTTTGCTTTTGGAGCGGATATTACGGATATGTATCATCGAGTAAAAATAAGACCCGAAGATCTACCTTCACAACGTTTTCTATGGAGAGGATCTGATCGAATAAAGGAGCTTATGTCTACCAAATCAATGTCATGATTTTCGGAGCAGCGTGTTCACCCTCATCAGCGCAATATGTAAAAAATCTTAATGCAGAGGAGTTCAAGCAGGATTTTCATGACGCATGTGAAGCCATAATCAAGAGATTTTACGTGGATGATTACTTGGACAGTGTTGACAGTGAAAGTGAAGCTATCAGTAAGATAAAAGATGTAATTGAAGTAATCAGGAGGGGAGGCTTTACACTTTGCAAATGGGTATGTAATTCCAAAAACGTTATTGAATCCATACCATCACATCTTCGAGCTGAGGGGTTGAAGAAAGTTGATCTCAAATCAGTAGAACTACCTGTTGGAAGAGCACTTTTAGTTTGGTGGGACGCACACGAAGATTGCTTCTCATTTAAGAAAAACTTTCATAAAATCATGGTTAAAGCAAAGATATTTTTACAAGAGATTTGGCGTAATGCAACAGGATGGGACAAAACAATTCCGTCGAGTTTAACCAGAAACTGGAAGTTATGGTTAACTCAACTGCAGCTGATTGAGAAAGTGTAAATCCCACGATGATACTCATATTTGATTCCTGTTTCGAATTCCATACAACTGCATGTATTTTGCGACGCTAGTGAAAAAGCATATTCTGCTGTAGCTTTGATCAGAGTTTACCACGAAAACGAGATTAACGTTTCATTCGTCTGTGCAAAAACAAGAGTGGCACCATTAAAACCGATATCAATCCCACGGCTGGAGTTACAAGCGGCATTGATGAGTAGCAGGCTAGCATCATCAGTAAGGGAAAACCTAGATATTAAAATTAATCAGACTTTTCCATGGTCAGATTCACGCACTTTTCTATTATGGTTGAGGTCAGAAGCACGCAAGTACAAACAGTTCGTCAGTCATCGATTAGGAGAAATCCTTGAACTTACTAACGTTAAAGACTGGAACTGGGTCCCTACGGCCTACAACGTCGCTGACGATGCAACAAGAGACTGTGATGAATCAGATATGTCACCGACAAGTCGCTGGTTTAATGGACCAGAGTTTTTAAAGCTAAGTGAATCGGATTGGCCTAAAGAGCAGGAATACACTTCACCAGTAAATAATGCTGAACTTGAGATGAACAAGGAAACCGTTAACGTGATTATATGTAATCAACCTTGGATTGTGGACACTCATAACTTCTCAACATTTAAAAAACTTGTGAGAGTTACTGCTTGGATTGTCAGATTTGTAAGAAATCTCAAACAGCCGAAGGAAGAACGCATATATAAGAATACAGTTGGCGTGACTGAACTGAATGCGGCAGAATCATTATTTTTTAAACATGCGCAAAGAGAATCATTTGCCAATGGAGTTGTTACTTTGCAAAATAAAGGATCCATGGAAAAACGGAGCAGACTATATCAGTTGATGCCACAATTGGATAATAATGGTATTCTAAGAATGAAGGGAACGCTACGGAATGCTGACGTTATGACAGTTGAGGCAAAGGATCCTATCATTCTGGATCCGAAGCATCATATCACAAACTTATTGATTCAAAAGTATCATGAAGATTTTTGGCATCATGGAAGGAACTCAGTTTTGAATCAGATAAGAGAAAAATTCTGGATAATTGGGTTTGGTTATGCGATAAGAAAATGATTCAATAACTGTCGAATATGCAAGTTGAACAATAGTATGCCACAAGTTCCAGTCATGGGAGATTTGCCGAAGTCAAGGGTAACTCCATATGTAAGACCGTTTACTTACACAGGAATGGACTTTTTTTGGACCTTATGCTGTTGTAGTTGGAAGACGCCACGAAAAGCGGTATGGAGTGATTTTTGTTTGCATGACAACACGAGCAATTCACATCGAGATGGCAGCCAGTTTGTCAACGGATTCATGCATTATGGCGCTGGATAGATTCAGTCCGGAACGCGGATATCCCCTGGAAATATTTTGCGACAATGGGACTAATTTCCGAGGAGCAGCCAAGGAACTTATCGAATTCGTAGAGAAAATGGATTCAAATAAAATTGAAAATAAAATGTCACGGACAGGAACGGTGTTCAAGTTTATTCCCCCAGGAACTCCTAATTTTGCTCGAAGTTGGGAAAGGCTTATTCGTTCTGTCAAGCAAGCTATGGGAGCAGTAGTACAATTGCCTGTTAGGGATGAGGTTCTGATGACTGTTCAAACAAGCTGCGTCTATCGTGAACTGTAGGCCATTAACTGATGTTGGAGTGGAACCTGAAGAACCTACTGCGCTAACGCCAAATCCCTTTCTGATTGGACCTTACTTTAAGCTGGAATCGAGCCTTTCTGTAGATGGATTTTGCGATGATGATTTACAACTCAGGCTGCAATGGAGGATTGCACAGCGTGTTACTGATCTCTATTGGAGTAGGTGGATCAAAGAGTATCTACCAACTCTACTACGGAGAACAAAGTGGCATGGACCTGCAAGGAAACTTGAAGTCGGAGATATCTGCGTTATTGTGGACCCTTCATCACCAAGGAACACTTGGCCATTAGGACGAGTTGTGGAAGTCTTTCCTGGAAAGGATGGAAATGTACGAGTAGCAGACGTTCTAATCAGAGGAAGTATCTATCGGCGACCTGCATAAAAATAGCTGTACTGGATGTTCGTAGGGATATTGAAAACTAGTTCAATATCCGGAGGGGAGGAATGTTCTGGCATAAAACTTTCCTCGTGAATGATGTCACATTGGATTTGAAATTTCATCTAATGATAAAATTTGTAGCCCTGTTGGTTTAAATGCGAAACTTTTTTTTCTGTTGGAGATCTTTTAGGTGTTCTGGCATAAAAGTGTAGTGTTGCTATTGTTACAATGTTTTGCGTTTTCTTGTCTATGAAATGAAATATGTATACAAAATTATGAGTGCTAGAATGTAAAGTGAAAAGCAAGGTAATTGTTCTTTGATGATTCGGTCAGGAGAGATTAGTTTGGAATCGTGGGAAGATTAGTCTGGAATCGGTTTACTGGAAAATAGCTGATAGTTAGAACCGTTACTGGAGAAGAATTGTTATTATGAACTAACTTGATATAATTGTACGTTTTGGGATACTCTAAATCCACCACGTTTACGTCGTAATAAAGTTGATGTTGTGGTTAATACACACTGGTCGGGTCACTAATCATTTGGGGCTAAATAACAAGTCGAGTTATCTTGGTCATTGGTTTGGTTAGGGATTCATTGAGATATCGAAGGGTTCTGTGTATAAGCCATAATACGGGGTATTCTCATATTCACCTTGTATCTGTAATATTTTTGTTGGGGCTTTTACATATTACTGTTGAGATGGCGTAAGTAGTATATTATTGTAAACTATTGTAGGAACAAGCAGACAAGCCATAAATAATCCTTCACATAATATGAAGAATTTCCTTTGTCCTCTGTTCCACCAATATTACAAGTCCTTCAGTTTGAAATGTGTTGGCAAGTGATGTAAACATCTTTTCAAACATCTTTCTATTTTAACAGGGTTTATTTATCTGAATAATTTATTTATTGACTGATTGATTTAGCCAATTTAGTCGGCAATTACTGATCATAAGTATAATTTGTTTAGCACTTTGATAATACTTGATAAAATATGGTGATACGATCCACAGTTAATATAATATTTTAGGAATTGAATCCAATTATTGCTTGCAAACAATTTACGAGTCGAGAATGGTGCAAATGTAGTCAGTATAGATCATCTTTTATTTAATGTACTAATGTCAACCCATTCTTAAAGATTTTCGAAGATACCACAATTTTGAAGTATACTCAAAAAATTAATTATTTTCTCTTCTTTTCACAGAATTTACCATGCACTCCCATCCCTCGTCCCAGTATTTTCTCATAAAAAAGCATTGCTAAATCTCGTCTAAAAAATCCACGTAAATTCACAATATCATACGTAATTTATCAAAGCATGATAATCACCACCACTCCACCAGGGAAATCCTCCCACTGCACAACTCCCTTTTTACCGCATATCCATAGGAATCTAAAGCAAAAAGAGTGAAAACGAAAGGAAGGAAAATAGCCCTAATGAAAAAAAAGCCAGGGAAAAGCGCAAGTAACATCGAAAGAGCAACAGAGAAAAAAAAGAGAGAGAAAGAGCGAAAGTGGACTAGAAAACTGGAGAAGATTGGGTTGTGATGGATGTAGATGAGTGCGAATGAGTCTGAGTATGAGATTGTAATGGGTCCTGTAAAAGACCAGGATAACGAGATCCACTTGAACCATCATGGGATTTATTAGGAGGGAAATGAGCCCGGATATTGTGTGATGACTTGATGACCCTGCAGACACACTCTCACACACGTTCACACAACACATTGGAAAAATACCCTCCATACATACATCCCCACCTTCACACTAATAAAGCACATTCATTATTAGCGGATATAACATGAAGCTTAAAAAGTCCTCACTTCAACTTACACAATCCCACCACCACACCATATTCTCCAACAAAACGGGAGAAAATCCTTTCCAACTATTTCCTCTCACATTCACCACGCTTATTCTCTTTCTCTAGAAGTATACATATATACATTCTCCTTTTCCAAAACGACAATCCACACCATTCAAGGAAAATCTCGTCGCTTACCAGAGTAACTGATATCTGTGTAAAAAAAAGTCTCCCTATCCTGGAAACACTACAGTGAGGGAAAGAAGGGGAGGTCTTCCTTCCAGATGATAGGAGATGCGGTTGAACAAATCATTTGGAGTAGATGGAGATCTGCAGGGTGCTAGCCCATCCAGAAGGCGGTACTTTGGACGAGCTCAGTCCAACCCCTTATCACTCATATGCTCCTTTTCTCTCCCTTCCAGATATACAGAGAGAAAGGATGAAAACCATTTATTCTTCAGTCTACCCCTCTTCTCACATCGCATAAGATATCACCCTGGAAAAAAATACCATGTGCCGCACTATCTACCGCACTGGATTTTTTTCTTCCTTTTTTCTATCCCTCTAAATCTGTGTGTATGCGAGAGCTCTTTTTCTCGCCGAGGAAAATCCTCATTATTTGACTTTTCACATGTTGGGATTTCACAGAAGACTACAATCCAATGATATAGTGTAATGCATTACTCTTCATCATCATTCCTCTGAGCGTGCACTAAGCTTTCCAACTTTTTCTCCGGCAACCAGTAAAACGTATTACATTCATGGGAAATCGAATCGCTTAGCTAATGCTTGGCAAACGAGCCTGTAGCCACATATGTGTGATTCGAAGGGAGCTAAAACCGTATTTGTAGCAAAAGGCCCCAGTTTTCCTCGCACGGTTTTTCATTCACAGGCTACAGTCCTTTTGATCCAGTACTCGGCTCCGTTCACTGGCTCCTTGAATGGTGTCATTCTTCAAGACCCTTTTTGCAATCGTGTCAGTTTTTGCTAGCGTAATTACTCGAAACATAAGTCAGCGAGCACATGACCTTAGGGATTTGCTAATGGGAGGGTTTTCTGCAATAGTGCTTGCGAGTCTGCACACGGATAACATTGGTTGTATTAATTAATTTTTGTCGTTTTTGTGGTGGACAAATTGTTGAAGTGATTGTGAGGGATTTTTTGAGGAAGAAACTAGTTGGTTTGCAAGTTAAAAGGGATTATTATGTCGGAAAAGAAGTCTTTTCGAATTGACGTTCTTCTCGCGAGAGAGTCGCCGTCGGTGGCGAAACAGTGGTCAAGTTGGTCGCCGTCGAATTCTCCTCAGTCGAATAGTCAACAAGCATCGTTAAGCCCACCAATCTCGCCAGGCTCAGAGCCCACCTCAGTTCAGTCGAATAGTCCAGTTCATTCACACGGAAGTGGAGGTCATAATAATAACAATGATAACAATCATCCAAGTAGTCATCTCAGCCATGGCTACCCTTCTCGTGGTGCTTTAAATGGGTCTTTTGGCTTCCTTATGGAAAATTGTGGGGGAGGTGGAGTACCAGGGATTGGACCTGGATTGACCTCGCCATCACATGACTATTCCGAAGGAAGAAATCCCTCTGGTCCAGGTGTCAATGGGAATAATGGTCCTTCTGGGAATCCTTCTCATCCACGTGGCAATGCTGGAGCGAACGGCGCTTCTGCACTTCACGGACCGGGATTATTTGGCTCGTTACATTCTTACATGTCGTCAAGCGGATTAAATCATTTTGGCAGCGCTTCCGCATTTCATTTACCGTCCCTTGTCGAAGGTGACGGGAAAGGGAATGTGATGTTGTCTGGAGGAGGGAGTGGACAGGTTCCTCCTGGCGTTTCTGGATTTGTCGGGCTAAGCGTTGCTAACGCTCATCAGCTTCAGCTGGAGTGGTTAGCGAGGAATGGGATGCTCTACCCAAGACTACCGGAGCTTGCAGGTTGGCAAATAATCAATTTATAAAATATCTCTATGACGCTTAAATCCCTCTGACAATTTTCGTAATTACATAATCATAGCGACTGAATGTCCAGTTTGCACAGTTATTAATAAACAATTCAACTTAATCAACGTTATTTGTCGATTTTGTTGTCCTTGAACTGAAAGTGACATTAAAATAACTCAACTCTCCTGCTGCTTATTTATATGCTTCTCTTTGCATTTAGCGTGATCCAATTTACGGGATTGACTAGAGTCACGTGTCTCCTTTGTAACCTCCAATACACAAAAATCTAGCAATCATAACTATTTTATCTTGTTTACTACGAAATAAAATGCATTGTTAAATGTAAAAACCTTGTTAAATGCATACCTACTCTTAGTTCAGTAAAAAAATCCTCACTTGCAATTTCTTCTCAATATGAAGTCAACCATGACACAAGAGAAACAGCAATTTACTCGACATTTGTAGCAGTTCCATTTGGACCTTTATAGATCCTCACATTTTTTAAAGCTATACATATAATGTGGGGCAATCATGATCACAATTTCCGATAGAGTAAGAAACGACAAGAAGATGATGACAATACGTCGGAGAAAAATATATATTCAATATATATTCAATGCATAAAAATCTTTCTCACAAGTCACACTATAGCAATCATCCCACACACATACAAAATCCATGAAACTGCCGAGCTCAGCAGCAACAGCGAGTAAAAAAGCTGATTCCCTGCTCCGCAAGTAAAACAAGGAAGAAAAAAGGAAAGAGACGGGAAGAGAAAGCCTCCGGCTTTTCTCCGTTGATCAGAAGAGCAAACATCATCTTAGTATTATCACGCGCAGATTAGAAGGACCATCGGGATGCCCGATGAGCAATTAACTAATTTGATTTCAACCTTCCAATTACGGAGGAAAAACCAACGGAGAAATGTACATTCAAATATTGCCCTGAGTCTTTTTAGTCCCTTTGCGGATGTAAGTATGGGAATGAGGTGGAAAACTCGTGGAAAGAAAAGTGGGATCCTCCTGTATCCTCCCCGTTTCACTACGCTCTGTCTCCAATTTCCTATATCCTTTTTACGCTAAACTTGTGAAATGGATGACTGATTGAGAGTGAAAGCTTGAGTGAGCGGAGAACTCGGTTGGATCTGTTCAAAGGGAGGATGATGATGATGATGTCGACTATGTCGACAAAAACGACTGGGATGATGATTCTCCTGATGTGATAATAGTTTGCTTCCCTTTCTCCACCAGAAGTTATAGCTGACTTTTTAGACATATATATGAAATCTAGAGGAAACCAGGAAGTTGGGGAGAAAATTTGCTTTTCGTTCCACCACGACTAATTCGCTCAGCATCGTCAGTTTTCCATTTGAGTCAGGCCCTATTCCCTTATTTCTCCAGGGAGAGTTCCCTTTTGCCAAATGTTTGGGGGGAAATAGGTTTGCTACTATTGCCTCTCTTTTCCACATGGAATCTTTGAACTGGTGTTTGCACAAGTTGTAGATTGAGCGTTAAAAAAAGGATTTCACGTTTAAGGGAAAATACTAAAAGTCCTCTGCAGTTTTCACTTATCGAATTCAAATCCATTTCAGATTGCATTAGCCTCCGACCTCCGATTCCCTTTGCAGAATGGAATGATGAAAAAAAAATGAAATAATTAAAGAGAAATCTTCAAAGACTACGTGACCAACTAATGTTTTTTATACAAGGCATATTATTTATTCTTGGAGGTAATTTTCAACTGTTTTTTTTGTTCTTGAACAAAACCAAAACATCCATTTGTCCATACCATCTTTGAAAACAAAATATTTATAAAAAAGACTTTTATTTGGAATATAATAAAAAGCCTTCCTTTCTCCAAGTGCCACTCTCATGGTCACTGTTTTCCTTACTTTATATTTTTTACTAAAGGTTTACTCTTGTAAAAGGGTTGACAAGGACATGGTCCTTAGGGAAAATATGATGATAATGTTCTAGTCCGTTCCTTACTCCGTTTCGTAGAAAAACCCCACCCAGAAGCTTACCCGTCTATACAATATACCACACACTATATCATCGTCATTATTTTCCTTGTCATCATCCTCTCACAATCTCTCTTATTTTTCTACATCGCCCACACACTAGTTTCTGGTTTTTTCCTCCAAAATAATATTTACAGTGGAGTCCACCAACTTAAGAAATTTCCTGACCCCTTCACTCCCTTCATGTTTGTGAGTTTTTTAGAGAAAAAAAAGTGGGAATCATTACATCCTATATAAATTCACATGGATGACTAGCTGAAACGGAAAACACTCCGAATGATATTATTATTCTGCTTCTTTACCCACTTCTTTTTATTCTCAGAGTGAAGAATGTCTTGTTGTGCATAGAAAATCCCTAAAGTACACATACATCATGTTCACTTTTTTTTCCCCAGTAGTGGTACATATTTTTGACCACGGTAGTATAGTCATCTTGCTGGCTTGTATTCTCTCTGGGAAAAAAAAAGATGCATATAGTAGAAATTTTTATATAGAGAAAAAACACATTGATAAGTTTATAGAGGACGGGAGACAAAGTGGAAAATTTGTTGGACAAGAGAGATCCACTCTGTGTAATATAGTGTTAGCGGACATCAGAGGACAAACTAAAAGGGACAATTTGTCGACAAGTCTCAAAATTAAGTTAGAAATTTTTATCTCACGAAGTACAAACAATGAGGGTGCATCTCTGCTCAATTTTGTGCGCCCTTCCTCTCCTTTTGTTTATGCTTTGCTTGTGGATAACCAGCTTTTCCAATCCAGGCAACGTAAAGGAGCAAACTAGTCTTTTGTAAATAGTGTACAAATACAAGTAATACATGTTCTCTCACATATTGGATGATAAACCCCTGCTGTGTCCATTCCACTGGAAAAATAGGAGGGATTGAAAAATCCTTAGTAAAGCAAATTTGTGATGGCAGGAAAATATATTTTGTCAAGTTTTCATGTTGTGGTCAGCTTTTTGAATGGAACTCAACGATTGAATCTTTTTTTACTAAAGATATTTTAAAAGATGATCAATCACGTGATAAAAGTAGTCAAAGTTGTATTCCTCCTTATCAAAAAAAAATCTCCCCTTTTTATCTAAAATCACCCTGTTATCCTTCTCCTGCGGTCTTGTAACTTGTCTCGATTGAGTGGATCCATCAAATCATTTTTTCTAGAAAGGTGTTCCCCAGCGTCCATCACTACTTGTGCGATTTCAACTTTGAGGCTTGCTCCTCATTTTTCAAAATAGACAAATAACCCCCTTTTGAAAAAAGTTAATGTGTATAATATATCCATTTTATTGTAGCTATGTAGAGAAAATATATACAGACAAATTTATATCCTTTTCATGTATAACTTTACTCCTCTCTTGAGAACGTTGACAGGAGACATCAATCCGAGTTGAACATTGAACATGTGCTCTCGTTTCTTGGAAAAAATCAACCTCACTTGCTTTCCTTTTTTTATTCATGGAGAAAAAAAGATGGAGTGATTTGAATCACATTCCCTTCAAGCAACAGGAACTCGATTTTTTTCTCTCACTCCCTTCAAGATTTTCCAGTAAAGTTTGGGGTGAAAAGGTGGTTGGAAAAATGGCCAATACATATTTCATGAGATAGCATCCCTATTTATTCCTCTTCAAGTTACCTTTCCACATTATCCTATCTGTTTTTTCTCCGTCCTTCAAAAAAAGGAAACAGATAAAGTCAACCCAATATATTGGATAATCTCTTGGGAGGGATATTGTGAAAACCGTAACAGATTTTTTTAAGCTGGCTCTTTTGACTTTTCACAAAATTCCCATAAAACCTCTACAAAACAGATATCGATGGACCATTTCCATTTGGAGAACACAGTCGTGAAAATATACTAAACGGCAATTTCCTCCTCTTCTCCACTCTCTCCAGTTCAACTTCACCAAATTCAATTTTATTTAATGGCCCACCACTTCCCATTTACATCCCTCTTTTCAATCTAATCTGAGGAAAAAGACGCACTCAAACTCATTTTCGTCCAGAGACGTTTTTCCCCAGTATAAAAAACTCTCATAGTCAAAATATACAGGAAAACTTTACTGTTTGAGTGAAAAGAGAAAAAAATCAAAATCTTTTCCCCATCACCATCCATCCCAGTTGATTTTATTATTTCATTTATTATTCTTCACAAACGTGACATGATACTGTCAAATTTTATTACGTCCTTGTATTATTATCCTCAACCGCTAGATCCCTAACGTTTGTGATGAGGAACATAACAACAATATGGTTTAGAGAGGAGATTCAAAAGGCGTAAATGTTTATTCCCATTTTCTATTCCTACCCGCACGTGCCACCACTTTCCAGTTGTATTGTTCTCTAGTCATAACAAACGTGGCGGAGTTCTCTTAAAATGTGATTAATAACGAGTTTCCCACTTTCCAATAGGACACATCACCTTTATAACTTTTGTTGAAAGGAGTAAAACTACGTAACAATTTAAAACTACCATTAGTGAAATGCTAAACTTATATTTCTTTCCTGGAAAAAAATATCTCCATTCTTCCGCCCCACAATAAAATCAATAACATTACATAAATCAAGGTAACCATGGGCTTGAAATTATATCCTGTAATGGAGGATAAAACTCCAATCTTTTTTGTCTTGCTCTTCCTCCTTCCAAAGAGAGCGGTTATGTATAACTTTAGTAATAAATAAAATACACAACACACATCCACTTAAGCATGGACCAGCTTGGGTAAATATTTTTATGAGGAAAATCACTCTCCCCATTATTCTCATCATTCCTCTCTTCTCCTCTCGTTTACCCTTGTTACACAAGCTAAGGTAAAGAAATCATAAAAATCCTTGCACTAATATGCATAAAATGAATTTTCTCTCGACGACATGTGCCGCTTAAATCAACAACTCATTTGCTACCATCATCCCATCTCGGAGTAATTGCCAATGATGACAATGAGGTTGCAACCTTCGTCACTTGATTACAATCACAAAATACTCTCTCCTCACTCAAAAGAACCTTCGTTGAGATCACTCGGAAGTAAACATTTTTTCTCTCTCTATTTTACCCTATCCCCGTGTGTTCTCCCTTTTGTTGAAAGGATTAGTGTCGAAATGTGCGAGAGAGAGAGTGTGTTCCCTAGTTTAAGTGTGAAGGCAACTCTTCTCCCAAAGTGACTCCCGGAGCGAGGTGGAAATCAATTGTCCTCGAGAAACTAGCCTGGTCACATATCTAAAATGTCCCTTTGTGGGTACTTGTGATCATGAATATGTTTTAAGGGAAGTGGAAATCCTACTTATTTAAAAGAGTCCATTTCCCCATTTCTCTTTGACTAATGCTTATTCATCCATCTCCCAAAAAAAATCCCTTTTTTCCTACAGCTACCATGAAGGGAGAGAGGAATCGAGGAATGAATGAGGGAATGAATTGGATTTCCATTTTTTCCCTTTCGATCCCATATATTCATGTGAATATTTTTGTTGGAAAGTTTACCAGTGAAAAATACGGATGCAAATAAATTTCACTCTTGTTCTCTCCTCCTAAATAATGATAATGGTAATTCAGTATGCAACTGTATCAACCTAATGTAATAATCGGGTCATATGTGCGGGGAGTATTGGCAGTCAGCCAGTTTAACTCATCTAAAGGAAAATACTTGATCCACTCTCATTTTTGGGTTCCAGAGAGTGATGATGATTTACACACACACCCCTTCTGTTTATTTCATATGGTGCATCCATTAAGCCAATTTATTAGCTAACACTGTTTACACCAGGATCATCATCAACGTTTTTGAAAAGGATTTTTTTTGAATATGGTATTGTCTCCATTACGTATTATGCTTGTGCTCAAAGCTTCAAACTGTTTCAGCAGGACTATGATGCAAAGCGTGCATGTGTGTTTACAGTTATTGCGATGATTACTTGAATTGGAAGAGAATATAAAATAAATTGGGATGAGAGACTCTGAATAATAGATACATTAGAGGAGTAGGATATACATCGAGTGGAAAATAGGGGATTGATACATTCTGATCAAAATAGAGAAACAACTAGTGTCAAAATATATTTTTCTCTGGGATCAAAAACATTGTTGGTGGATTAGATTGGTGCTTTTTAACAGTTGGAGTTATTTATTCATTGTTTAGGATTGATTTACTTTTCTGGTAAATTTGACAAAGGAAAGTTACATAGGTGGATAGAAAGATATTCATGTATTCCTCTGATTTTTTTGGGTAATGTGCCCCTTTTGTATATAAACAAGATTAGTGGATACATCAGCGAAAAATTTTTGAGCAATTTCCTTTATTACTGGGGTACTTAGCCTTAATAGCGCTAGGGCCATTTTGTCCGAATGAATGAATCGGAATGAGATAAATTTTTTTTTGCTGGGAAAAAAGCCTTAGTTTTCTCCACCATCTCAAGTGAATTCATCCATTGAAGGGAAAAGCCATCACTGTAGAAAAATAGGAATGAGACGATTTTCCAATCTCTTTCCTTCCGTCTTTTGAGAAAGCTAGATTCTCGTTTAGTATGATGACTCCAATTAAATTAACTGTAGTAGCTCTTAAACTGGAGAAAAACGGACAAGAGATATGGGAGAAATTGGGTCGATGAGAAGAATAAGTAGTGCTACTTTTTCGTAATGGCTTCGATTATTGCTAACAGCTAGCTAGTTACTTACGTTTCATAGTCTGCTCAAGCAATTTCCTAATTGTTCAATATAGGGTAAAGAATCCATTTTCATACATTCCTCCATCTTCCCTTCATCCTATAGAGAGATTCTCCTCTTATCAATGTACACTACTACTTTGCCATAATGGGGTGCTTCAATGGTAATCCGGCTAAGTTGAAGATTTTTTTTCCGCTTTCTACTCCCATCATACTTTCTTTCGGATTGGAGATTCCTGCGCAGGAAATGGAAGGAAATATGGCGTGATACATGGAAATAAATGGCGACGGCGGAATTCCTCTATGGTGTATTTACAAACTGCAACTTCCTGTTGTCTTTGGTATGCTTATGTGTTCAAGAATCTTGACCAAGGACACAATTATCAAACATTTAAATTAGTAAAAACATGACATATGAGTAAAGTCACAGAATTCATCTATCCTTTCAAAATTGCTGTTTACTTCATTTAGAAACATTTTTGTCACAGATTGCCTCATAACTTGGTTGTGCAGTAGATGAGTATTCGGTATGTAGCAAGTTTCTTACATTCGAAATAAAAATCCCTCGTTTCCATAATGGGCTTTTTAGACGTAGTGAAGGAAACGCTTTCACGCAGAAATATAGTCATGCAAGTAATCATATGATGATATTTAGACGAGAAATATATCGTAGTCTAGATGGCCCTACTTGTATAACATACTTTGTGATTTTAACTATCCCTCTATAGCAATGAAGAAAATGCCCATTTTCTCCAGTCCTTAGTGACTTTTTTCCCTTCCCCAGCGTTTTTATCCTCCCCTCTTCAAGAGTCTTTTGATCTCTTTGGGAAACTCTGAAAGTATCCCTAATAATAAGTGATGTTGATATGGTAATGGATGCCCCTTGAGCGTTTTTATCGACGGAGGAATGGGAAGTGGCAATAAATTTGCAGATGATCACCCCTAAAAACTCTCTTTTTTCTTTTCATCTCTCAAACACACTTACACAAAGGCAACCTCGTAGCAAAGATGATACTTGAACTGGAAGTCTAAGAAAGGAGGGAAAATCCGAAAGAATTCCTTTATCTTTAATACATCCTCCCACAATACTCAAACTTCAGTCCAGTCCCCTCACTGGTGGGGTTTTAATAGGGAATTTTCTGTAATAAATACATTTCTTACTCAACCTCCACTCCACTCTTTTTGGTTATTCTAGGGACAGGGTTATGCATAAAATATGCATTTTCTTGGATTCTTACCACTACTAAAAATCCTTTTTAAGCTTTCTTCCAACTAATAATATGGTAAAGCAAAAGTCATATCAGAGAAGAAGAAGAAAAAAACCTAAAGAAATACATAAATACTTTGATAGATCTCACTCCACTTTCTTTTCTTTGTTTGACTTGAATATAATCTGGTTTCTCCTCTTTTCATCTTTTATCCCTAGTTCAAGTCTGAGTGGAGACTTGGGTGCTCCTTAATGCCTTTCAAGAGCGGAAGAAGTGTACACTTTTCTTGTAATAATACGCTTAATTTTTCCCAGTCATTGGAGACTTTTTTTCTTCTATATGACACTCAACATATAAATATAGATTAGTATATTTCCAAAATATCTATGTATAAAATAAATCTGAGCAAAGGCAACTTAGAAATGTGTAATAATAAGCATTATTGCTTCTCCTTTATTTTCCACATTTCTTAATGCTCCATTCAACTCATACCAATTCCTAAATGGGGTAATACTTGTAGCAATTTTTTTTTCTTGGAAACAAGATTTTTTGTGTTACAAGTATAGCTTTATATGTTGTTTCTATTTGTGTAATATACTCAATGCAATAATAACTTTTTTTTCAAAATAAGAAGAAAAAAAGTTTGTACTTTTCTTGTTTTTCTTTGAGTTTTGTCAAGAGTTATGTTCGTACTTTTTCCTTTTTCCTTTCTTATCCCCGCCAAGTTTCGAGGGTGATGATGATGAGTGGCTGGAAAGTGGAGGGAGAGTGCTCGTAAATTATATTGTTATCAGATTTTGTTACACTTTTTTCTTCTATTCCAAAACAGAAGAAAAGAAATCTTACGAGGTTTTTCTTCAGAACAAAAGTTTTATTATGAATCATACATTATGAATCAGACAATGCTTTTATGCTAATATACATTCTCAATAGATAGAGCCTACTTGTATTGCTATAATGTGGATTAATAAAGTTAATAAAAAAGTTTAATTTTGAGAAAACCATGAGTAAAGTGCCAATTCTTGTCTTGTTATTGGTCCAAATATTGTTAAAAGATAAATAGGAGTTTCCTGTTTACAAAACTTATCCTAATTGAAACTACTCTTGAAAACAACTTTATTAAAAGGATGGACTGTATTTATAAAATTGGAAACTTGGTCATTCCCTGTTCAAAAACTTCTCCAGGCCATATTTACGAGTTCCAAAGCTAGAGTATAATCAGCAGGAAATAAATCCGTTCAAGAGGAGAAGCAAATGGCCACTCAATCCACGTAATAGGCTCATTACCTCCTCTAATACATATTTTTATTTCCTCTTTCGAAAAAAAAGTCCTTGCATTATTCTGTTGATTTATTAGCACTCATTATGCTCCCCACACATGGAGTGATATAACAAGTGAGAATGGAGATATGCAAGTATAAACCATTTTAACTTGATGACACTCTCCTCAATAACTTTTGTAAAAGTCCCTTTCCTCGTTTCCTCTCTGCCTTTATGCAACTCCAGAGCTACAAGATAATCCTGGATTTTTTTCTTCTTTTACACCAGCGAAGAGCTTTGTAATGACCCTATTAATTTCAGGACCGTCAGCAGTTTTCCTTTCATTGTCATTTTTATCACTTCACAATTCACTTGTTTGATCATACTATGCATATGAGGATGAAGAAGAATGAAATTTTCAAAATAGGATTTTGTCAAAGTGATCTTGACTTCTAATACAATTTTCATGCGAATCGGATCACTCGTTTTGAAATGTGATATTATTTAAAGGTGGGAAAATTTACATTATAATATCATAATGGAAGTAATGAGCACTTGTAATTTATCCGATGAATACAAAAATCTATAAATTATCAAGAATAAAAGTGTAAAAGCTGCCAGGTGGCGAGGCAACAAGGTTCCTTTCATAAAGATCATGAGGACTTTTACCCTCCCTGCTCGATTTCATTTGGTGAGCGTATTTTTATTCACAGCCTTTCTGTTTTGATGGAACCATGCTGTTTTATGGTTTGAGAAAAAAGGCTCTTTGAATCGAAACTGTGAAATTGCTCCAGGAAATATTTAATGTGACGGGAATTTATTGTCAGGGATTTGTTCACGAGAGGTAGAGATTATAACGCCAATTTGTAACCTTTTAACTGTTTTGCCGCAGAATTTATTACTTTTTTTTCAGTCACTCATAATATTGACGACCTCGTGATTATGGTGGCTCTCTAATTGGTTATTTTTGAGAATAATAAAACTTTCAGCTATTTCCTCGTGTAGTTACGCAACTTTCCAAGAAATGCTTTCATGATGGAAAAAATTAAGATCATAATCAAAAGTATGAGGATGGGTGAAAGTGTTGAAAATGCTTTCAAGCTTTTAAATTTTTTCTCTTTTCTCTCCTTTATAACGATTATTCGTATATCAAAATGCACATTTGAGCAAAGCATCTCCTATGTCGAGTTGGTCCCCTGTGGCGCATGTCATTAGGCAATTACACAGTCGGTTTCCCATCTATTCATCGAGTCACATTCATTCTCCCTCTCATCCTTTTATTCGCCTAACTTACTTTTCATCTCGGGATAATCATCACCATCCAATTTCAAACTTGGTTTGTCCCTCTCTCTCTCTCTCTCTCATATTTCCATACGGAAACAAAAAAAATATTTCCCTTGCTGGCTCATACTTAAACACTCACTTTATCTGTTCACTGGACAAAAGAAGGATGTCCCTCTTTTTGTGTGTTTATAGTTACCCAAACAGTTAATTGAATCTAGGCTGGTCCCTTATCCATTTGACTTCTTCGCTGCTACAAAGTCACAAAAATTATTTGAATTTAAACTTCCTCGTACATATCGTGTTTTAAAATCGGTCTCAAAATCACAAACCAATTTCCAGGAAATAAACTCCAGTACAACAATATCTTTACCTCCAAAAACAGGATTTTTCCTGGTATTCCTTATTTCAGGATTTTCCTATGCCTTAGGTACCTCAACAGTTTTTCCAGTTGTTCCACCACAGGAGGAGAATCTAGCCTAAGGATAAAATGACATCTTTGGATTTTCCACGTTTCCACAACTCGTTTTATTTTTCCAGCTCATCATGATCATTATATAGTTGTAACTGATCCGAAAGGAACATTTTTATCTCATTCCTCCCCAATAAACAAGCAATATAAAGCTAGCAGTTGTGCTTCTGCCTCCAGCACTCTTCCCTCAGCTCACTTCCATTTGAGTAATTTTCTCCAGGAAAATTTCTCGGTTGAGTTAGAACACCAGTTGTTTACCGGCATTAGTTCTCATCCAGTAAGCTCTTTTTTCCCGGGAACAATTTCTCCCTCAGCTTAATACCGTCACCATGATTAGTCCCAAAGAATGACTGTGCTCAAGTTCGCATTTTCCTCGACAAAAATATCCAGACGAAAAGGAGAGCAAGGAAAAAAGGGAATAGGGAAAAAATGTAAATATGTATAGGGACGACAGATATATATAATGAAATCCAGAGTAGAGTAGTTTGACTCTCTCACTCACTCACTTAGCGACCCACTGAGTGACTGGAAATACGGAGGAAATTGTTGTCGAGAGACTTTCATTCTTGATTAAATTAGCATGAGAATAACATAATGAATTGTGTGTAAGTTGGATGATAATGGTTGGAGTTGCCACGTTTTCAACGACGACTGAGACCTCTCCAAGAGCCAATCATTGTGACAAAGTGTTGGCCCGATTGCTCTTTTCCGCCGTAACCACCACTAAAACCACTTGCCACTGACTTTCTCAATTGTAAATGAGTTGGGAAGAGTGACTACGGCTTTTTCGCTTTCGGGGATTTCACCTACAAATGTGCACCAAGAGTTTGAACGAGGGGGATTTTTACGGAGAAAACAAGTGCAGTTTTTTCTTTTCTTTATCAAGTGTTGCTTGATTTTACTGTGAGTAATTCAACATTAGATGGAATTTTGTTTATTTATCGATATGGTTTTTCTTCTTAGAAGCAATTTGCTTAAAATGATTTACACAAAATATGGCGAGCTGAAAAGGAAATTTACAAAAATGAGCCGTTTTTATATTCAGAAAGTTTGACTCAATTTTAATTTCCTTGTAAGTCATTAAGCTTTCTAAAAAGTTAGCAAAATTACCTTTGTTCTCGCGATTATGAATGAATTTCAAGTAGAATAATAATTTTGGTAAAAAAGGGGAAAACACTTGGGAAAAAATATTTCCACTTGTTTCCCTACCCAAGCGATAATATCCCATCAAGAGGAAAGACCAGGAGAGAATAAAAATTTTACGCGTCGTTAGCACTGCATAGAATTGCACTCACTGGAAATCTACTGCAAGATGCATTGCAGGTGAAGAGAAGAGTTCTCTTCCAATTCACTGAATACCATACTGATTACTTGGTTCTCTCCAAACTCCCTCACATTTCCCCCTTTCCCTCTCTAATCCACCAACAATGAACTTTGTTTACATAACTGATTTCCACCGAGGAGAATGTTTTACTCCCGATGAGAAAAAAATGGCCTTGTTGAAAGCTTGAAAATGTAATTACGCTCAAGAAAAAATGCATAATCGATGCTCGGAAAGGATGATTTATTCATAAATTCATTCATAAAAGTAGAGAGAAAAATCTTTGAACAAAAAATCTCCAAGAAATTTTGGCTAATTGCCTAAAATCACGTTAGCAAATTACTCTTCCCATTTATAACTATTTCTTTTTATGAAACAATAGAAAAATATGGGTTGGCTTATGGCCAGCTAAACTTGAGAAGAATCGATAAAATACACCTTGTCATGCTATTTTCTCAACTTACCCCAATTCCCCTACTCTAGCCTATCATCTTTGTATCCATTTATTCCTAAAACAATGGAACTCTAAAAATTTCAACTTACCCCTCAAGTTAAACTCCATTAAATATTAAATCACAATCAACAGTTCCATTATCTATTGTAATCGCTCATTACAATAAACTCCACAATAAAAGGAAAGATTTCACAAGGCCAAGCATGCACATACATATATTAGCATTCATCCATAAAATGGATTGTAGTTGGAAAAAAGTATATATCCTCATTTTCTCCCATTCCTCTCTCCTCAGCAAAGACTATGTGGAAACTTAGAACTAATCAAAATTAAACACGGATCAGTACAACGACTCAAGACAAATCTTACGAGTGAAGAATGGTCTGGAAACACATCCGTCCCAACTTAATTAGATTCACTGATGAGGAATCAGGGAGAAAAAGAGCGTTCACTCCAGCCAAGGGAATAAAACGGAGGGAATCAAATGGATAAAAGTCATCAAGACAAGTTTTACTAGCTGTATCCACTTCTTCCACCTCCTCCATTCCAGTAGCGTACTTATATAGAAGCTAATAATGTCTAGAATGCTGTACACATATTCATACGAATATATCCTATGCTCAGTCAATTACAAGGATATAAGGAAGATTTAGCCGACTCCACAGTTAATAATATATCCGTAAGTGCCTATTACCATCGGGGAGAAACCATACAACGAGAAAATTTCCCTCTTTCACCGCCCTATTTTTTTCACAGACATTTCCTCTCTCTCTTCCCAAGACTCCGACAAAGATGGCTAGTCCACCGCACTAAAATAAATATCCTTTTCTCATCAGAAATATATCATTTGGATGGCTCCCTACTATATCCACTGTTCTCGGGGAAGATTTTCAAGAGATGGGAAATACGAGTTGATTCGTTGTCCTCTTCCTCCTTCCTAATCCACTCATTCGATGCTTGCTTTCTTACATATAATAATATAATGGACGCAAGGCTCTTTAATTCCTTTCAAGACTCAAGTCTTTCTTTTGCCCTTCCACACAAATATTCTTGCGATGTAACATTGTCTTCTTTTGTGCACGGAGAGGACACGACGCAAACCATTTTTTCTTCTCATCTTTCTTTACTCTTACGTTGGGCTTGAATCTCCTTGTGTCTTTGGTTGTTGAGAGCTGAGCAAAATGAAAGATCATAACATTCCACGTAAATGATTCCTAGTAGCGGGTAGGAAGAAACCTTTACCAATTTTTGTTGACTGACTTTGTCTCTCTCGAGTTGGGAATGTGAGCTGAAGAGTAAACTCTAGGATCAGTTCTCTATTCGAATCATCCAGTGTAGAAGGAGGAAAGACAAAAGAGGAAAATGGGAAAGAGAAAAGCAAATATAGCTCCCTGATTAAATGTACAGCCTGTGATTGCTTCTTCCAGTCACATCATCCTCCTCATGATCATCATCTTTTGTCCTCTTCTCTCTCACATTACATGTCGTCGTAAGGGAATCGTAGTCACTTCACTGAGCATTTTTTATCTATAAAAAGCATATACATTTGGAAAAGGCTTTTATAGAAATATTGTTTTATCTCAAGCCAAAATGTATTTTATTTTCAAAGTATTTTATTCCAATTTGAGATTATTTTTTTTGGCTCCACTATATTTTTCCTGTTTTTTATACTCCTCAAGTGAGGAAAAGTGGGAGGGAATATGAACTTCTCTAATTAATTACGGTAATCACCAAAATGACGGAATTTTAACGACCTACTAGCAAATTTTCTCTTGTATACAGCTCCCCTTTTAGGACTTCTCTGTTGTTTTATATGTTGACTTGACTTTTGTGGGAATTCCAGATTTTCTAGGATTCCACCAAGTAGAAATCATGCACCTCTAATTACTTCCATTACAGCTTTAATGAATAATAAATGTGTAAGAGGTCCTTTTCCTCTTGATGAAATAAGAGAGTTTCTCAGCTGGATATATAAAGCTGGAGGATATTTGACATGGTAATTTGTCAACAAGTCTGGGAGCAAGAGAGACAAGCACGACGCGACACTCGAGAGATTCTCCAAGAAAGTTTCAAGACTTTTCCAGTCACAGAAAAAAGAGGAAAAAACTACTACAATATCTGCCTTGTCTCTAATGTAACGTTTCATCTATATCAAGAAACTTTTTACATCTTTTATTCCCTCTTGCCATATAGTTATATAAATCTTGGGAAAAAGTATTTTTTATAGATAAAATCCTCTCTCCAGCAGTAGGGGTAAAGCCACGCGCAGAAAATATTCATAATGCTGGTATTTATCCTCGTAAGGATATTTATTTTACGTTTGCAACATTTATTCCACTTGTGTTCCAGTGTCATGCTCCTTTCCACAATTTTCAGTGAGAATGTATACATTCCAAATGTATGGGATATTATAAGGGTTTTCCTAGTAAAAACGTTTTTTCCCTTTTATTAAACAACTTTTTGCTCAAAATTCTACACACAGAAGTTTATGCGTAGTTGTGTCGTTTTCCTCGTGATCATCATCATCAAGATAAAAGGAGAGAGAGAAGAGAACAAGTCATTTAGCATTCAAACTGCGCCAGTTGTCAGCAGAAATAGGAATGAATTCATTTTGTGTGTTTTCTCATCCACCAAATGTTGAGGATAACGTTTTTGGAACTTGTGTAAACAAGATAATATCATCATCTCCATCTCTCTCTCCCTTTATACATTTTACCAAAGTAATTCTACAAAATGTAGAGGGGCATCTTTTTTTCTGAGGACTTTTTTTTCGTTTAAGAAAAATAATGTTGCATATAGTCTAACAAGTTTTGATAGGTTTCTGTAGAATTGAAATAATGTTATCTATCCAGATTTCCTGATTCTGAACATGTCTTTAGTCGTAATCATCCCATCAGGCTCATTACCATCATCTCAGTTGCGAGTTTTTGTTGAGAACAAAATGTGTGTTGGATATTCTCAGGAAATGGATTTTCTTTTCAGAGAAATTCCACCAAAAGAGTTAGCTGTGTGGTGGGGAATATAGAGATGTAAACTGTAATCATCCGAAAATTCTGACATTTTAGTCGCCTTAGTTTGTAATCCCGAGGAAATGAATGAGATCTCATAGATCTATCCAAAATGTGGGTTTGGCTCGTAATGGAAATAATCCCTTGACTCAAAATACGAAACCGCGATGATGATACTTGGTTGATGTAAAATGTGGTGAAGTATTCAACTCAAATAGTACAATATGCTCCCCCAAAGAATCCTCCTCAAGGCTCTGTAATAATCTTTGAGAGTGTGCCGAACATGTAATACATTGTAGATATGCGTCATATCACTCTTGTGATGATAAGCTTGACTTGTACTTGGAGAGAGATTCCTGGAAAAACCATGTTCCAGGATTTGTACATCACAAGCAGCTTTTCACTTGGAAGGCTTTACTTATTTTCTCTGTCTCTTTCTGAATAATTTATTACATGCGTAAACATGAGCAACTCATCAAAATTCCTGGAAGCTCCTTCCTCTCCATTCCATAATGTCAATGATCCTCAAACGTCCCTGTAATGCATCCAGACCCCTCCACACATACGAAAATCTAGCAATGAATAAATATCCATAGTTTTACATCCTCTCCTCATCTCTGATAAAACACATAATGTACTTTTCTGTCTACAAATATGAGAACCTTTTGTGTAGCTTTCACTTTTTTAACAGAAATATAAAAAAATCTCAGAAAGGGGAAGGTTGTAGTCGTGTATACGCAATTCATCCCCGTTTTTTCTCTCCTTTTCTCCAGTTTCAAATCAAAGGCAGACTTTGTGGGCTACTGATCCATGTAAATTTTTTCCCCTGTTTTAAACAAATTCTCTAAAAAGGAAAGATATGGGAATGGCGTTAAAAATATATTCTTGGAAATGGCGGCAACATCGAGAAAAAATGTGTATATCATGGAAAGCTCATTTTCCCCCGTGTTTGAGAAAGATATAAGGTTGAGTGGAATCACTTTGGAACAGGAAAATGAATCACCACCACATGACCATCTTCAAACTTACTTTCTCTCTTTAACTTTAAAACTTTTCCGAGGTCCGTCTCAAAGGATCCATTTAGCATGTCGATTCCTCGGAATTCCCCTTTTTCTCCTCCGTCGAGACTCATAAATTATGGGAGGAGAGAAAACCAAAAAGGAAAGTTCCAGCTAGGTACGCACCACGGATGAGGATGAGCAGAGGATAATGTTTGTTGAGTGGGAAGATGAGGATGATAGTGATCATCATCATATCCATATGATGAACATGATCAAGGGAACGTTTTCTCTGAAAAAAGTGAGTTTACACAACAAAAATCAAAAAGTTGAGTTACAAAAAGTTGTCGTCTCGTTTGGAAAATTTTTGTTTACTCTGGAAACTTGTGTAGAAAACAGCTAACTATGTTAGCCAAAAAGGAGTAAAAGTGGACACAGGGTAAAAGTTGAAAGCAGGGAGATTATATGGATCAGGGATAAAATATGTATGTGAGGTGTATATATCCAATGCATATAAGATGGAGGGAGGATGACATCATTTAAAGTCGTTTTTTACAGAGGAAATTCAATTGAGAACAGACAAGCGCAAAAAAATGAGTGAGCTATTTTTCAAGCTGGGTTTCACAGTTCCATTAACAATTCAGCTAAACTTGTGACGTTCTTACATCATCTTTGCAAATCAGTAATTTTAGAATAAGGATGAAATAAAACAACTAATAATAAGTTTTAAAACTTGCTGGGATAACAAGAAATAAACTTACTACGCAAGCGTTCTCTGTGTACAAAAGAAGGAATGGCTCAAGCCCTCACTTCCTTTGTTATTTGTCCAATTAATAGTAAAGCTAGTTCTATCTTAAACCGTACTTGTATGCTCATTATTTGCATGAAAAAAATATGAAAATATTCAAGTTTTTAAGCTTTTCTAAGACAAGTATTTATTTCACCAATGCAGCAATTTGTATCATATAAGATGATTGTTCAGTATGTAAACAAAAATCTTAAATTTATTTGGATGAATTTAGCTGCCTTCAAAAATCCAGCACCTGCATTCACTTTATACATAAAACTTCCTTCAAAGCAAAAAATTAGCTTGCCTTCAAATTTTGAAGTACACACAGGGAAAAATCTTCATAGTCATTCTGACAATTGCCTTCACAATGCGTGAGAATGGATAAGCTTGGGCAAAATCCTGAAACGTGACCTCCATTTTTAGGCAAATGCAACCTGTAATTGCAAAATAAATGCAACTTGTAAACTTATGCAAATTTTTGGAAAAAAGGAATATTTAAGAGAAAACAGAAATTGCAGAAGAAAACATGAAGCAAGACTGATTAACCTTGAGACTGAAATCAGCCTTGGTCATTGGATAACGTTTTAGTCTGCATTTGGATATAATTGTAGTGCTTTATAGGACTAAGACGAAGAAAAATATATATACCAGCGGCTGTGTTTAAAAATAATATGAAACACTCACAAAATCACACTTGTCAGATCATTGCGATGCTGGTGCATGTTCAGGGTTATGCATGTATCAAGAATCTATAAAGGGTATCCTTCAGAAGGAACAACTGGGGGACTGGGGACTGGAGTCCAAAGATTATGTGTCCTACATTGCTTTAAGATTTTGTTTTTTATGTTGTATGTACTATGAATACGGAATAGCCGAAATCCAAAAAAAATCTGACTCTGTGTAATAAATATATTGACTTCTGTATAAATCGGAGGATACTCAAATTAGTATTGACAAATGACAGATTAGTGCAATATGACTTCATGTAACAATTTGAAAACCAGTTAATTTTTTGTTTGAAACTATATTCTAAGAATTGTTTTAATGTAAATATTAAATAGTTGAAGGCAAAATATTAACTGGCATCATCATCATCATCATTGATACACTAAATTCGCATCATCATTAAAAGTCATTTTTTATTAAGGAAGTACAGCTAAGAACATACAAGAGCAAACAATTGAATGAGGTGTTGAATTGGGTTACAGCAGAGTTCAATTAAGGATTTAGTTTGGCTTGTTACCTTTACATGACCGTCGCCCACCTGTCATTTTAGAGAGAATGAAAAATAATACTCAAGATAAGAAGTTGTAAAACTGGCTGGTGATGAAATTCAAAGAAATGTACTAAATAGAATTGACATGTATTTACGTGTTTAAATAGTAGCTACAACCAACAGAAAGAAAGGTCATGATCTCATAGTCATGACACGGTTCATAGCCTATTTTGTTTCTATTTAACTAACAGATATGAATTTAGTCAAAATGAAGTCAAAGACCATAATACCCCATGGTCATTTCAGCCAATAGTACAAATAAGTATTCCTATAATAAATTCTTTAATTTTATTTATAAAGGATTTCTCCGATAAAATATATTCAATGTTGATACTTTATTACTTTATTGATACTTAATATGCTCTAAAAATAAATTCCATCCTTTAACTGTACACCATTTGACCGAGTTTTTGAAAGTTTGTATATTCGAAACGAGCTAAATGTTCTCTGTGTATATAAGTAAGAGTAGCCTAAATATAACAAGATTCTTTTTGATAATTACATTTAGATCTAATATGTAATTGAGTCGTTAGTCTTTAACTTCAAATACACTTGCTCTTGCTCAAGTATGATTGCAATTTTTAAACGGAAAACACGAATGAAAATAATCCAGAGAGTTTTGCAGGATATTAAAGTTTTCGAATTCATCTAACGTCATTCTTTATTTAACAATCCGGAGGATTTTCATTGTATTCACTATTCTTCAATAAAATCCGACATAAATATTGCATCGAATTTACGCGATTGGATTTTCCTCCAAGTAATAATGAAAACTTTCTACATGCTTAAAAAAGTGTTGTGTTTTTTACAGCTTAAATATCAAATTATTAATTATTGATTATGAAACTTAACTTGGATGTATGAGTTAAGAGATAGTGGAATATCAAGCCAATTATAAGAGTATACTTGCATCATCCTTTCTTCAGCTTTTAGTCATACATTAATGATTAGATTTTTATGAACTTCAAAAGCGCAATGATGCTTCAATCTCTTCTGCTTTAATGTCTATTCATAGTGCCCTCGACAAATTTTGCAATTCTCACTACAACTAAAAATGGAATACGCCAATTGAAACGATCGTGCGTTTTACAAAGAGTGATAAAATCCTGTTGTTTCTTCACGAAAGCTAACTAGTACTCTTTCGTAGAAATCTAATCCATTTTTGTCTGCGTTTCTATTAGCATTCCTCTTTACTTTTTTTACCACAACATTGTTGCATGTAAAATGATACTTCGTGGGATGGCTCACAAGTTAAAAATAATAAAGAAGGTGTTCATGTACGCTTTAAGAAAGTGTCATGGTGGAGTCAACCCAAAGGACATAAAAACGGAAAATAAGAGTTATTTCAACCTATTAACTTGAACAAACTTGACATGCCAATAGATTTTTAAGTCAGTTTATCAACGTAAAAGTTTTTTATGCTTCAGGTGGTCCATCCGCTGCACTCTTGGGGAAAACAAGACGACCTCGAACTGCATTCACATCCCAACAATTGCTCGAACTTGAAAGACAATTTCGGCAAAATAAGTATCTGTCTCGGCCCAAGAGATTTGAGGTGGCTACTTCTCTTATGCTAACGGAAACGCAGGTAGTTAATTTTTACTCATAGTCTTTCTCCTTATTTTATCTTACATTATTATGGAATTAGTACCTACTTGTTTCTTTATTTTTTATAACTTTGTATTGATTGATTTCAGGTAAAAATTTGGTTTCAAAATCGCCGCATGAAATGGAAACGAAGTAAAAAAGCTCAAATGGAAGCCAGAGCAAAAGAAAGCGGTTCCGGCACTAGCGGCGACTCTTCCGTTGATATAATTGGCGTAGGAAATAAAAAGTCTAATAGTCGGCATGACAAGGACTTTACAGCGTCTCCCCGCTACAACAACAATGACACTTGTGGGAAGGATCGAGCCAGTGACAATAGTCGATTATCTGGAGATCCCTCATCAAAACCAGTAGGGAACAATGGAACCGGAAATGCTGGTGGGAGTGGGAAAGGCAAAGGGCAATCTCATTTTATTGCAGGAGATGGAAACGGAAATGAAGAGCATCGTTCTCAATCTCATTTAAGTCTTTTCCACCAAGTTCACGCAGCCACCCCACATTCTCTCCTGAAACCATCTCCAGTTGCTGTTGGCCTGTCGATGCACCCTACCACCGGAAAATCAGAGTCTTTTCAAGGCTTTGGGGAGAATAATGGGACAACTCCCATTTCTAGCGGGAGTAGTGCAAGCCCCACCTCGAATGAGGGAGGTTGCGCTAATGACTCGGAAAATGGACCCTACCCAGGAAACCCATCTGTGCAGGATGGTCACAGCCGTGTAAATAATGCTGATAAAGGTACACTTATGGCGAGCACTATTTGCATGGTTAATTAGCATAGTTAATTTCTTGACAATATTAAATATCCCTGTTCTAAATTCTATTCAGGTTTCTTGTGTGTTCCATCCTCCGCTTCACATGGTCACGGAAACGGGACAACCTCTCATCAGAGAACTACACCGAATCTAAATTTCCCGATGGATCCTTGTCGTATCTGATTTCTTCATACTTCAGCAGATGAAATGAACGCGACTAAATAATACAAATCTATAGAACTAGTTTAATTTGAATTGGCTAATTTTAAAAAGATTGAAAGGTGGGCTGGTGAAAAAATATGAATATATTAAAAAATATTATGTAGATCAACCTCGATCATCTTGTAAATATACTGCTTCAAGTATGTGTTTGTGTGTGTGCGGCGACAAAGTCAAATATTATGCGTGTGCGTTAATAAACCAAAAAATACTATTTTAATTTAGTTCTAATTTATTACGTGTTACAATGTACAATTTATCTTATCTCTTACTGATCGTGTGTATGTACTTTGCCATGAGGTCGGTATATATATGTATTTAAAATATGTGTGCGTGAATATGCATTAAATTGTACATGCAAAAATGAGCTGCCTAAATAAAATTTATGAATTTTTCTTTTTTCATTCAATTTCGTCAGTTTATGAATTTCTTCAGTGACTGGGGGGAGAGGGTAGGTTGACTTTTTGCATTCTATTCAAATATCATTACAATAAGTACTTTGATAAGCTTTCATGAAAAGTGTTGTGGAACTCTCAGCTAATATTGTATTGCATTCTATGTATTGCATTGTCTTGTTTGTGAATGAGCAATATATCATATTTCACATAAAACGATTCATCTGAATTCCATAAGTCATGCCAATTGTTTCCAAACTGTGATCTGCTCTGCTATAAAAGCAAACAACAGAAGCTGCTTTTCATACCCTGCTTTCTGCTTTTAGTTTGTAGTCCATTGAAGAAAATAAAATACCCTTGAATTATCACAACGATCAGAATATAACAAAATACAAAATAACTAACTACCTTACACATCTCAAATCCAATAGATTCTTGATGAATTTAAATATTTTTACTCAGAATTCATTGACGTTACGAGAGAAAAAACATTACTTTAACAAATGATGAAATAAAACACTTTTAACAAAATATCAACTTTTAACAATCTGAATGCAAAACTGCCAAGAGCCATTCACATTTTTCATGTACGTACGAATAAGAATGAATGTGAAATAAGAAAAAATATGCAAATTAGCTAATATTTCTTTCTAGGTCTCAGGTTGACAGAATATTTTATCACATTCATGCAAGAAATCGAAGTGACGACTTATGTATGCACTTACGATTAGTTTGGCATATATGAAGCTTTTACGTTTCAAATCCTTAGTAGAACATAGAACACTGGGCAATAATAGAACAGTTGACCTTTGGCATGTTCATTCACTTCAATTATGCAAACGATTCATGTATTTGCATGATGAAATTAAAATCGTCGTGTTATATCAGATTGGTTAATTTATTCACAACGGTTGCTTGCCAACGTGGGGCTATGTTTTGTTCCAATGAACCTGCAAACTTTTTGAATTTAAAATACTACTCACAAGGGAACACGTTTTGGTGAAGTTTGAACTAGGCTAAACTAAACATCATTTCTGATGCATTTTATGGCGTAGATTACGAATCTGAAATCCGTTTTCGGTAAAACGCAAGTTTAGCTGAGTTAGAAGAGTATTTATACTAAAACCTCCCATTGAAATAACATGGGCAAAAAATTACATACTTTTTATTTTTTCAAAAAATTAAGCTTAAAAAATAAGTCATATTTTGCATTCAAACTATATTAAAATTCATCTCCAATTTTCAGTTATTTAGCTTTTACTGAATTTTAAGCCATGTTCTCCACTACCATTTACCATGTATAACAGCTTACGACGAAACAAACAAAATCCGGTAGCTAAAAAGTGGCGAGGAATTTTAATAAAGTTTGAATACAAAATATGACCAACTTTTTTAGCGTGATTTTTCAAAGAAAAAAAATATTTGCATTTATTGGCACTATTGCTTTAATTGCTGTTTTTAGTATAAATACTCTCATAACTGCGCCAAACTTGCGTTTTACAGAAAACGGATTACAGATTCGTAATTCACGCTATCAAATACACTAGAAACGATATTTCGTTTGATCTAGTTTAAGCTTCACCAATACGTACTCCCTTGTCAGCATTTTAGCAAATTTGCATTTTTGGCTATGAAAGGTTTGACATGCTCATATATTCACTACGTGATGCTGTCATCGTCACCAAAACAATTTTTGACATATTGCCTGCAAAGCTATAAAAAGGTCGATTGGCTTGTTCAAAGTGTTTTATTTGTACTTTTAGCAGGTGACTAATAACTTGAGCAAATGCTGTGTCATAGCTTTCGAACAGGGAGGCTTAAATGATTGTTTAATTCTAAACTAATTGTCATACTTCACGGCTTTCTCGTAAATTTCCGATACCCGTTCCTCTGAAATAATTTTCATTATAAAGAAAGTACTTTGGCACGAGATTTTAAATTCTGGAAATGTCCGAAGATGGAAGAAGGAGGTAAATTCTGATAAAAGCGTGTGCTAAAATTCATTTGATTATTTAATTGACAACATTTTGTACTAATTCTTTGCTTATCATTTATTTTGTAGAAATAATGTCAGAAGATAATGAAATGTTAGACATTACAACTTCAAGTATCACAATCCCGAGGAGAAGGAGAATTCCCAGACCACCGCTCCCGGTCTCTTTAGATGTCGTAAGGACTACACTGTACAAACCTGAAATTCCCCCTTCCCCCCCATTCAGGTCTCTCACCACAGGCATTGGATACTTCACTGATGATGGATTCCCTATTCTGGATTTTGAAACTGAACCTGAACCAACGGAGTCTGCTGGTATTATTCTTACAACTCTCATCCCAGGGGACAAAGATGCAGAACTTCGTGGTTTAGCTCGGACAATCAGCACATTCGAGTTTAGGGATGCACGCTTGGCTGAAGAAGCTTCCAAAGAAGATTGCTTCTATAGATCGTTTGATTTGAAAATTAGTCCTGAATTCACCGCCAACTTTTACAAAGTCACTGTAAATCCGCAAATTTGGCATCGCAAGAAGCTTCGGCAAGTTTTTCAATCGCGCAAAGATCCCTTCAAGATGCAATGGTTCCTCACGGAAAAATCTGAACTGGTCGTACCTAAACTACTGGTTGTTAGCAATATGGATTTTTTTTGGAAAGGAGCATTAGAAAATGAAGCATTGACAAATTATCTAGTTTCCTTCAAATTGATTCGAACCGAGACATACTCACAGACATCAAAGGAAAATGTGGAGGTAGTAAACTGGCTATTTCATAAAATACTCCAAGACACCACCGCCACCATCACACTCCAAGACAGAAAACTAGGTTCACACTACTTTTGCCAGGAACCAGTGTATTCCGAAGAAATCCCCAACTTTCTTCAACTTTCCAGAGGTTTTCTTCCAACTGTGCTTTCTGCAAACGGACAAATTGTTCTTCAAATAAAACCATTTCTGGCTTTGCTAGACTGTAGAAATATGCTTGTACGACTTCATCGTATGGAACAAAACTCCACCGATTGCACTTGGTACTTTCGATGGAACAGTTCACAAGTGATTCAGGGAGAATCCGTATTCACAAAATATAACAAAAAGATGTACACATTAAAAGAACTCCCATTTGGCCGTCGAGGACATGATGAATTCAATTGGAAAGGGATGGACGTGTCATATGCTACATATTATGAAAAACTGTACAGACTCAAGGTACAGTTCCCCTTCCAGGTTGTTCTCATCCCGCAGAAGGATGAAGATGATGATGAGAACGAGAAACCATTACTACCAGAACTATGCCATCACCTCAGAATCCGGAAGGTGACTAACGAGGAACTTAACAGAGAAACTAATCCAACCGGGTGGTCTCGACAACAATGGGATGAAAACATGCGTACTTTTGTTTCCAACGTTATGAAAGAAGCGGAGGTAATTAAACAAAATGGCAAAACTTTTTTGATTCATGAACGTGCTTAATTCTTTGTGAGATTAGCACAGTTAAGATTGAATTCTAAATGGTTGTTTTTCACATTTTTCAGATGGTGTTCAACGAGTGGGGAATAGCTCTTCAAACGGAGATTTTAAAAAGAGATTCAGATTGAATATGAGGAAGTGCATATATGAACTATATGAACAAATTTAGTTAAAACTCCTTTTAGGAAAGCTATCTTTGTAAGAATGCCTTTCAGTTTTAATTCTGTTAAGCTTTTCATTTAGAAGTTGTTGACTGTTGAAATGAATTTCAGACAATTGCATGCATGTAGTCTAGTTAGTTCAATACCTGAGTATGTACGTGATTAGGTATTTTAACCAACATTCCAAAATTGTGAAAAGGTGAATATGGAGATAATCAATTTTCGTATACATGAAATGGTTTGTTGAAAATAAATACCAACAACAACGAATCTCATAATTAATGAACTTTGTCAAAGGATGAACTTTTATTGGCAGCTGGCAATCTTCATATAATAGGATACAAGTTTATACTGAGACTTGTCACATACATATGTATAGATTTACTCAGTTTTTTTTAGTAATTTTTGGGTGTCCATCGCTCTGCTCCAACCACTAATAAAAACAACATGATTATTTATCCATGCTTATTACACAACTGAAAACGATAAAACCGTACAAATATCTTTTTTGTTTGGGAGTCTGACAATAATACAAATTGTCATAAATTAATCCTCTACTTCTACAGCTTCTTATGTCAATAATTCGGTTGCTACCTACTAGTTACATAATAATATACGTGTTACTTGTGATGTCTACATCTACTCATTTCTTCTTAGTCTAGATCGGTTTTTTGTTATATATATATATATGGATATATATATTCATTTATTTATTTATTTATGCTTGACGGGCTCTAGCAGAGCCGATGAAATTTATCACAAAAATATATCATATGGGTTGTAATTTGTAATATATATTATTAATTGTATGCAGTCAAACTTTCAACTGTCAAGCTCACACCGTCATAAAATTACGAAAAAAACTGTATCGCAGCACAAGATGACCTCGACATCGCGTATCCGGAAGTTAAGATCTTTTAATGCATATGTGTCAGCAGAATGCGATATTCGTATTTACAGATATATAAACGTAATGTATAGATAGTGTTATGCACGATTTGGTGTAATGTACCAAGTTAAGTTACGCTTTCTCTCTCAACTCTTATAAACTAGTGTCTATTTTGTTGCAAAAAATTGAACGTTTCTAAAATGCGCACTCACTCACAGAAAGTACTGGATAAACTCGAATATTTTTTTTTCTGTCTCAAATCTTCTGCATATATCTTGGGTCAAGATCAACACGGGATTCACCGTTAAAAAATCTCTACTTTAAATATATATTATTTTTAGTCTACCGACGAAAACCGACGTATCGAAGTCAACTCGAAACGAGTGAGCATATGCGTTAATACAGAAGAGTGAGATAACTGGATTGGAAGTAAAAAAACACCAGCTGTTTTCGGCCAATCCGAATTTACCCAGAGTTAACATCTGCGAAAAATTTTACACAATTAGTTTCTTCTTCTTTTTATAGTCGAAATTGTAATGGATACATAATACTACACTTATCCATACAATTTGGTTTTATCTAAATGCAGTCACTACTACTGTGTTGGATGTAGCAAAGTGTAAATTAAACAGTTGAAGCTCAACAAAATAACTCAACTTGTAACTTCATTAGCAATTATGCTACATCCTTTTTCTTTCTCTTTGCTTGCTAAAGCTACTCTAAACCCCTTCCGGTAACACAAACAGGTAAAGAGTCACTATTTAGACTTTTTACTGAGTTAAAAAAAATGAACGGAAAGAGAACATCCCGCGTCAAGAAAAACAAAATGCTGAATTATTTCTCAGCGATTGAACAAATTATAGAACTTGTACTGACGTTACCTTAGATAATATAAAAATCATATAGTAAAAACTTGACCCGCCTATATATATATATCAAATAGTTTACACTTATAGTTTGGTTCAGCGAATAGTCAATACATATATTTCCATGTAGTTTAATTAAGGCATAAAAATTTCAACAACCAGTGACCTCATTATTCACAACATACATGAAGCAAATACATTAGTACAAAGATGCCATTAGCCGTTGGTTCACGAAATATCTGTAGAAAGAGACGAAAAGTGATTATTATAGAAAAAATGCATGCATCATGCAAACAGTTACATATCTGAAGTAGTATTTTTCTAAAAGTTAAAAAAAACAGTCTCTACTCAACTTTCTACACAAATCGTAAGCTATCATCAACTCTGTATATAGTAGAAGACAACATTATGTAAAGTTACAAATAATGTTGTTACAAAAGTGACGCCGGCTTTTCCTTCTTCTTTGAGGATTTTTCCACACCGTTTTTGTGCACATAGTGGTTACTCGCTGAAGGAGGTCGACTGCTTGACATGGTTGTTGATAAAGATGGATGATGAGCTGAAGTGCTGCTACTGCTTTTGGACGTTTTCTCCTTTGACTTTTTCGATTCCCTGGAATCCTTAGATGATTTGGAAGTTTCCTTAGTCTTTGCAATTTTCAGAGTGAGGGGTGCATTCAAATAGCGATATTGGTCCTGTGCCGGCTCTCGGTTGCACGTGAGACAGGGACCGAAGCCGGGACAGCAAGGCGTTGGGGAAGGATCTTGTTTGAAAGTATCGTGTCTCATTTCATCATCAACGGAACTAACCCTTGCCTTGCTGGATATTTTCACTTTTAAACCAGTTAGCCCAGTGCTGACAGATGAGCTTTGATTTGCAGATGAGGACGACGAGTTACTCGTCTTGCTTGAAGAATGACGACCTGATGATGAAGTTTGAATCGTCGTACTTTTGCTGTCGTCCCGGCCTAACTTGATTTTAATCTTGTGGCTGGATACATCGTTGCCGACTTCGACTGGAGCACTACTGCTATGCTTCTCTTTTGAACGGTGCCTGTCCTTCTTATCTTTTTCTTTGTCCTTGTCTTTCTCTTTCTCCTTGTCTTTGTGTTTGTCCTTTTTGTGCTTCTTTTCATCTTTGTGTTTGTGTTTATGCTTTTCTTTCTTGGACTTTTTAGATTTTTTTCCACTGTGAGAATCATCCTCTTTGATATCATCCCGTTTAGATGGTGAATTACTGAGCCTGCCAGCAAAGCCGTGTTGGCCTTCCGTTGCAACATCAATGTTGTCTTGCTTCATATTTGAAAACACATCTCGTTTATGAATATCCAGGGGTGGAGAGATATTTATATTCGCTGGGACAGAATTCGAAGGGGTAAACTCTGGACTGAAGAGAGATGCAGCTCTCGGTGCATTGCTTGCATTAGTCAATAATGGTTCATTCTTGACGCCAACATCATTAATAGGCTGGAGTAAATCTGGAGTTTGGAATTCTGACGGGTTCACTCTGCGAATATCAGGTTTGGTTTCATTCGATCCAAACAGTAAACCTTCAGTTGTTGACCCACCACTATACACATTTGCAGAATTGTGAGACCTGTCTGGTCCTTTATTATAACTACTAGTTTGAGTCCCATCTAAAGCGGATGGAGAAAATTGACTGGTTTGAGGAGGCAATCTCTTATTTGAGTTTGTATCTGATAACTCTTCTGGAGAGAAGAGGGAATTTGTAGATAGTGGGAGTACTGAAGGAGTATAAGTGTCTTGTCTAGGTCGCTTAGTATTTGAGGGAGGATTTGACATTGCATCGTGACGTCTTTTACGTCGGTCTTCGATTGATAAAATGTTGGAACTGCTTCCGTAATTTGTACCGTATTCACCTCCAAAGCCATCTGAATGATACTTAGCACCCATCTCTAATTGACTGCTTTGTCCAAACCCACTATTTGTCGGTGGCCTGTATGCATTCTTGGAAGGCACGTGTGAGTCACCAGCTCCTGAGCCACTTCCGCCTGTAACAAAAGAGAATGAAAATTTTAAGAAGGACTACACATAATTTCTAATTGTATGACTTTTACGACAGATAAAAGTTTCCAAATGCTTCCAAATCTAAAAGTCAACTTTTTATTCCAACCAACAATTAGACACACTGAATTTGATGAATTCTAACACAAAAACGCTTACCAGTGGCTAAGGAACCTCCACTTTCGTTATTGTTCCCGTTAGTCGCCATTGATCCACTGTGTGGCCCAGGCCTTTTAACAGCCTCAGGCGGCTGCACGTTCCTGTGTCTACCGATATCTGACGCATTATCTGTAGACCTGGAATCCAAATAGGGTAATTTTTGACTGGATGAGCTTCCACCTGATCGCTCCATATCTTGGCTTAAGTACGGCATGTTAAGATGTGGTGCAGCACGAGGCTCTCCTGAAGCATGCAAGGCAGAACTGTGCGACGGAGGTATCCCAGATGTACTTGAGTGATGTCGACCGTCTGTAATTTTTAAAATACAACGTTAGACTTCATGTTTCCGAACATTCTAAATTCTTAAAAATTCGTAGGAATAGTCCTGTCATGCACGCACCTTGCTTACCCCCTACTTTCTCAAGACCCCTAGCATGATTCTGTCCGTGGTGCATGTTAGCGGATGAGGGTCCTTCTCGTTTCGGGATACCAAAATCAGGACGGGCCTAAAATCCAATAAACAGTTATATGACAACGCTCAAGGGGAAAGGTGAAGTGAAAAACTGTTCATCAACTGTTTGATTTGTATTCAAACGGCAAAAATTACAGAACGTACCTCATTCGAATACGGTTTTTTAACATGCGATTGCGAAGAATGAAACATTGGTTGATTAGGGTTTTTGACAGCTCCGGATACCTGATTCGGTGGCATTTTCGATGCTCCAGTCGGTGGCATATGTGGAGGTTTGGACGGATTGTGTGTTTGCATGTTCTTCATGGAAGCTGACGATGAGGATGATGAGTACGGATGAGTGGAGGAGGATGTTTGGCCTGGCAGATGCGGTTTGGAATGTATGCCATGACTGTGATGTGTCTGGCTACTTCCCGACGAAGGCATTCCTGGTCGGCTGCCATGAGAGTACTGACCATGAGCTACATGTTGTCCATGAGCATGTGAAGGATATGGATTTTTCCCATGCTGCGGATGATGCGGATGGTGGGGATCTTTTATACCACCAGGAGGCATCCCTGGATGTGGAGGTTTCCCTGAGGATGAGTGGCTTGGTGGGTGCGCATGCGGTGGATGTGAGGACGAAGACAAATGTTTGCTTGCACTACTACCAGGCGCTCCAGGTGGATAATGCCCTGAAGGAGGTTTCATACCATGATGCGCCATAGGCATTCCATGTGGCTTTGGCTTTACAGGAACTGGCTGTGAGCCACTTGGTTTTTGACTTGCCTGCCTCTTAGGAGATGGCGACCTTGACCTGGATTGATTATGAGTTTGTCCGGGACTCGAGTCAAAGCCATGGTATGGTACATTTGTTAAAGATAAGTTCGCCGTTGATGCAGCATTTAAATAACATGCCCATTTGCATTACAAGAGTTGCCCTCATGCATTCAGAGCAATGATAAAGCCATTTTCACTAAGAATCTATACCTCTGATTTTGTGTCCATTTGTGGCTGATGCTCACGGTGGAGACAGTAATGAGCCATCTTAATTACGTGTTCCAACTTCCTCGGTTGCTCTTCCACTTTTGCAGCCAGGAATATTGAAGCTGCGGAAACAGCATTGCGGTGAAACTGCGTGAACGAGTGGAACATGTAAAACCGATGCATGTACACGATAGCTGTGTTGATACATAATTGGTTCCTGTTTTGAAAAATGTAGAAAATATATTTTAATCGTCTAGCTCCCCCAATATGAATCAAACCTAATCAATCTAAATAGCCAATTAAAACTCACACTTGAAGACGTTGTCCGATATCCTGAATGAAGTTTGCAGACTGTTGGCGGTACATGAGCTCCTTATCAGGATCCACTCCAATTCTACGACTAGGTGTACTCTCCAGTTTATCCTTCGAGAAGTACCATCGATCAGAGTCAGACTTGCTGATTGAAGTGTCACTGCCGCCGCTATTTCCATCATCGGCTAGGACGGAAGGGAGGACCGCCGATGTAGGGGCTTGCGACATCACACCTCCTTCGTACGCACGTCTCAATCTTGCTATGATAAGAAAACAAATTTCATTTGTTTAGCATTAACTTATATGACTAAATGCAAATCCTTTTAAAATCACGTTAACTACGTAATTGTAGTAAAAAAAGACGTTGGAACAGTAACTAACACATGTTATTCAGAACAAATCTGTTTTTTTAAAAAGTAAACTAATACACGCGATGAGCTATTTTTCCAGCAAAGCACATTTATTCAATCCATCTCACAGTTAGTGGATTTGACAAATTTCATTAGTAGTTACAATTTTCAACTACTCATTTATGCTTTCAAACAGTCATTTTCCAAAACTCCAAGTAATTGTACAAATTGTAGCAATTGTAACAAAGACAGATTTTCAAAACATCACCATAGCGGACAAGAGTAGGACGGGTTTTTTCATATTGTAATTGACTGATGATACTCGATGGGTTCCAGGATTCCATAATTTCGAGAATAACAGTCATTTACCTCGCTTGCTCAATATTAGCATTCTATTACTGCAATTAACCTTAACGCTGACAATGCATCTAATAACAGAAGAACCTACTTACAACTTAATGTTTACATGCATCACGGCATCACACATATGACATACATGAACAACGAAAGAGTCAATTCTGATTTTTACAAAACTGTCAATTGTTACAATTAACAATAGTGAATAGAGCAATAAAAAATGAATGATTGGCATTTTGCCTAAACTTCCTTACCTGTTTCGACGTCAATTGTGTGCTCCTAGCCATACGCGATTTACTTGACACCAGATGGGTATCTTCATGTGATAGGAATTAATTTATGAAGTTATTTCAACGTCGTGGTATTGACAAAGTGAACTGGAAAATGAAATTTTCCTAAAATAATTTACTATCTTCTTCTAACAAATTGTAAGTTGGTAGTAAAATCAGAATTTAAGTAAAACAACCGGTGGTGTGACAGTCTACTACTTTATCATCACCTTTTTTTTCTCTCTCTCTCTCTGCCGTTTAGTCTTTTATACAATAATCAACTCGTACACTTCAATTAAATCTTCAACCTTACATGCCTTACTACTCTCAAACCTTGTGAGGCGTAAACTATTAACAAATTAAGGATGTACACAACGGAGTTTGAATAAACGAACAAAGACAGAAAACAACGAGATTGAGGAAAACTAAAGGTAATAAAATCTCTTTCTTCGTCTCAAGCGTAAAGCTCGTACAACATTTGAAATTCATGATGCATATCACACTATTATTTTATAAAACTCCAATACCAACAAATACCGTGCCATTAAATCCAGATATTTCGTCAAAACAGGATATATTACAAAATCGAAATCAAAGATTAACAAACAACAAATTACACAATACTGAATACTACTTACAGCTTCACTATTACATGGCAGTTATCTATATGTTATAATAAATACAAAAAAGGTCATTTCCACTTGACAATTAAATGAAATTAAAACAACGAACGAGACAGAATATAGAATCTTGTACAGCAAAACTCATTCCACAATTATAAAAGTGGAAATTACACACCACCCCCTTATAAAGCCAACTGTTTACCGTTTAAATGACTTATGTGTGAACTTTTCGATGTAGAGCATTCTTCAGGCTTGTTTAAAATGACTAAACTATCCCGAAGAAAATCCTACTAGTCACAGATGATCTACCCTATTCTTCTCCATAACTAATCCTTCTTCACCACCACCTCTCCGATTCATTTATTTTAATTAATCTTTCTAGTAAACATATGATCAGTTGTCAGTAGTTAATACAAAAACCTTTTAACTAACTTTTCTCCTCCCCCCTTTCCAAACTACCCACACTTCCGACGCTCAACTTGTCGGCCAGGATTGAAGAACCGTTGAACGTATTCTTGACTGTGAAAACCTCCTCCCTTCAACAATGAAACTGATTTTTCAGCAGCTCCTCCTCTTTGCACAACACATTCTAAATCTACTACATACAATAATTACTACAACTTCACACCCTCTTCCAAAAGAAAACTTGTAAAAAATAAATTATCTAATTTAAAACTACAAAAACTCGAATAGCTTCCTTCCTCCTCCGTGTTGAAACTAAATTTCTTCAAAACCAATCACCACCAACCAGTACAACTTAATTTTTCCCTTTTTAGTGCACTCCTTCCACCCAAATAACTTTCAAAGTTGGTTCTCACATCCTCCCCCTACTTGCGAAATGAGTGTAACTGAAAAATCCGAAAACTACGACTACTCAAAGATGCAACTGGTCAAAAATATTAACTTTTTTACAGGTAAAATGTCAACCAACTGCAACTATCGTCGTAGTCGTATGTATTTTCTCTTGTAAGAAGTGTGATTTTCACCATTCCACCTTCCCTTGCATGTAAAAACTCCTTCCCTATCTTGCCTCATGAGAGAGGGGTATAGCGACCATGTATTTTCCTACACTCATCCTCCTCACATATTTCAACAATGCTAACAAGGAACACACACACACATCTTTATAGAAAGCCGTCTCGCTCTCAATCTAGTTGTGGGCATTTTCGTGGAAATACCTTGCACCATATATCCCACACTAAAGGGTTGAATAGCAGGATCATCATCATCTTGCTCTATGTACAATATATATTCTCTGTCTGCGGAGTAGTTTTGCCGTGTGGTGATAAAATATCACAAATCCTTTTGCTCTCTTGCTGCGCCAGAGATGAGAGAGGATGCTCTAGGTAGAGAAAAACGGCAGACAGCACACCAGCAGCTGAAATTGGGAAAAAAACTCACAAGAGAGGAAAGAGAGAGCTCCCAATTCAAAAATCAAAGTCAGCGCCCCACATAGTCACTGTGGAACACCTGTAGATGTCGCATTTAGAGAAAATAAAACTTCCTCATCAGCAGTGTGTGCATGAAAAAAAAAGCCTTCACTGTCTGAAGGTCGCTGGCTGGTTTATTCCACCACGATGCAGATAAAAATGGATTATAGGAAATGTACAACGTACATTATTGGATGGTTTTTTGGGGGAATATATGTGTGAGAGAGAGATGTAAGTGGAAAAACTGTGGAATAGATCTGAAGGATGTACAGTTATTTCTCCTTGTACACTGGTTATTCCTATTAGCTCCGCTCGGTTATTGGATTTAAAGAAGATAAAAATTCATATGTAAATATGTTGTGGAAAGGGTTAGCACATTAAATGGTAAAGGATGAAAGAAAGGCACAAATACCTGGTATGGAAAACTTCCGAGTCTTGTGGAAAGGTAGGTAGGATAATTGCTTCATGGAGTTTTGTTTAGATGCAATTTTTGGGGCTTAAAATGATTGAAGACTTAATTAGTTGTTTAAATTGTGGTGCAAGGATTGCTTTAAAAATGTGTTCAATCTCTTTTTTATTAATCAGTTTCATCATACATTTTGAACAAGCATAGGAAATTATGTTTTGGATTGGGAAATCATAACATAATACTCTTGCTAAAAAGATAGTGAGTTTACTTATTAAAACCTTGGTGAATTTGGTAGAAAAATTTGTATACTTAAATTATATCAAGTGTATGAGGTAATATTGTACTAAATACTAATTTGGGTGTAAGCTACATATTACGTCAATATAACATTAAGCATTCATTGAGTAAATTAGAGACTGACAGCTCTACTGATGAACAGACCAGTGTATAATATATTTCAACTCTAACAGCTCAACTTAACGCCTGGTGTTAATTATTTAATATATAATGCTTGCATGATACTTTTTTGTAAACAACATCACTATTTCTTTACATGCTTATTTATCAAACCATGTCATACAAACAACGATCAAAGTTCATCCTACATACTACGCGAATTTTTTGAGTTAATGATTTTTTTGTTTAAGTCACCAATTTGCTCACTCACAGTTTGTCCAAGAAATGGACACAGGCATTTTATCTTATTGTAAGACAGGTTCATTAAGGAAAGTAACACTTGTAATTAGTGTTATGGTTTGAATGATTCTTATGCGCAAATAGCAATGTAAAGCACACGTCTTTAAAATGCGTGCTTGATCTGAGAATCAAGCACATAATACTATGAGCAACTTGCACTCACCGACATGAAGAATTTCATCACAGATCATTTCACAGTTGACCATGCCCTATTCACTATGGTACCATTTCTCCTTCATTACTCGATTTTCCCCAATGACGAATCAAACGCTGTGACAAAAATGCAACCGGAATTGATTGGATAAGAGTAAGGACATTTTGTAAATTAAAGCAATTTAAACTTAATCAAGGAAATGCAGTACGATTGGGAAGTCAAACATAAGGATAAAGGATGCTGCCGATAATTAATAAAAAATCATGTAATAATAATCTTTCTAATAATTAAGACTCATTTACTTAACAAAATAGGCAGATCTAAGCTATTGTACTTTGATTCAAAGATTCACAACGCGATGAAGGGGCTTCATTTGATACAAACCCGTACAACCTCTGTAGTCCTAAAACAATAAATATATTGCAACATTAGTTTTCCCTTATTCGTTGCTCATTATCATGGGTGTTGTCTTCCTAAAAACTGAGAATTGAGAATATTACATTGCATAGAATACAGTAATAATAATTATGTTTAAATACTTAAAAATAAATATGAAATACTTTCAGTCAAGTATGAAGATGCAATATAATACTACAAATTATGTAAATTTAATGACTATGATGCCTCCTCTCACTAAAAAAAACTCTTTTTCGTAGAACATTATGTTGATAAAAAATGTACATCGTTAAAATTGCTGCCATGGTATACTAACGGTTACTAATAAATATAAAGAACCGGGTTAGTTCTTGTTGGGGGCTTACAATGGTCACTTTCTATACTTTTTATCTACTACTTTTGCGTCAACGTTGATGCTTTTGTCACGGAAAAATACTTTCAAAATACCAGCTTCCTGTTTTATAACCTGGAGAGTAACAAATACTAACAATTGTAAGAATTGCATTACTAAGTTGGAAAACTGTTATTTTTTATGAGTAAAACCCCTTTTAATGTAATGTGACCTTACAGGTCGTGGGTAAAGTACCACAAAACACTGAATGTGCGTTAAAGTACATCGACAAAAATATGCGCATTAAAAAGTACGATAACTAGTCTCAGACAGTAATTAGGTCGAGAATCAGTAGTTGATAAGTGTTTTTGTGTCTACTTTTCCAGAAAGTTCAAATGATTTAATTCTATTTGCCCTGGTTTCATGCTATTGTATTACATATCCTAATAGCAGCAGTTATTCTAAATGTTGCTAATATCGCTGTCTACAAATGGGAGCGAATGGCCGAAACAGCGTATTTAAAAATTATGATGCGTTATTTCGGGTAAATGTATTTGCCTTTCGAAACTAAAATATATGGGAATTTGAATTGCGCGAATTAAGTCTTATAGTTAACCCAGGCAGGATTGCATGATGAAGACTTGCACTGTAATTTGTTTCGTACATATATCAAAACCACAGAGATTCCTACAATAAGCAAATCTATTACTTTCATGTAATCCGGCCTTTTTGGTAATCAGTCATTGACTATTTACGTGCTTGGATTAGGATTATCGCAGTTAGAACTAGATTCTACTGCAGTGACAATATGTCTCGGCGATGCGTTGACAAATTTCTTCGAATATTCCAATTGTTGCTGTTCCTTATACTCCTTTTTAGCTGGGGTTCTCTTAAGCTGGCCATCCCAATCCAAATCCACTAAGCCACCTTTCCGAGCAATTAGCGATTTAACCTACGATTAATACAAACATTAAGCCCATCAGAAATACAACGACAAGAACGATTACTTCAAGTGGTTATGACGTGTTGGTTACCCTGTTTGCAAAATCCACTGCTGATTCGCCTTGCTTACGAGTCATTGGAGGCAGGTACCAAACATCACAGACAATGGCCCATGACGTCATCATCATGTACAAGTATTGAAGCATGGAATACTTACTGGAGTCCCAAAATGGGTCACCGAATCGGGCATCATACTGTTAAATAAAAAAATAGCCATTACTATCTTTCATAATTCATCATTGGTGACTGAATTTCAGCCTGTATGTGCCAAGTGCCGACTAATGTGCTTTGCAAACAAATTCTACCACCAATCCGCCAATGTTTATTTAAGTTTGTACATACGCATATGCTCAATAGGAGCTGCTCCTCTATACAACTGAAAAGTATGAGCACCGAAGGCAACACCTTTACTATAAACAATAACTATATTTTACAATGTATAGGTTGAAACATGTGTGTTATAAATATCCCTAAAAACCTTGTATTATAAACCCAATAAACAATAATCATAAAAGCATATCCTTGTTTCATGAAGATACTACAATGTCTGTCGGGTTAAGCATTGTAACGATGAGGTATTAAGTACTCGGTGAAGGGTGAAGGTCAAAACAAAAGTATGTAAATACGGATGAGCGTTTACTTATAGTTAAATTTACATGGTATATATTTTATGTAAAGTATGCAAATGAAATATTGCATTTGTGAGAATACGCAAATGTGTTACAATTGAAGTTGCAGCAAATCTGCTATCCATCGCATAAAATAAAAATATTCCTATTATAAAATGATTTGTCGCAAATCTCAACGATGGCTAACTTCTTTAGATAATTCGCTACACAAGAGGATCATGAAAGAAAGGATTACAATCTAATGACGTGTTTTGAACTTACAGTAAGTTTGGTAAGGAATTATTTCAAGGAATGTTCAAAGTAATTTGGATGTATGTTTGACCGATAATAATAAGAGTAATCGTCATTACTGCAATGTCAATATGTGTAACAATGAAAAACATAATTTACATGCAGAAATAGGAATCAAAACCTAATAAATAAAAAGGGATACGTGTCGTGTATTCGGTAGAAGAAAAACGGTTGAACCATACCTTAATGGCCACTGGATAAATTACTCCTCCAACTTCAAAGGATCCTTTTTTAAACTGCATCACAGCACTATTGTTAATACATGTTCCTTCGGGGAAGATCAGAATTGGCAATTTTGTTTTATCTTCGACGTGCTCCTTCAACCTTTTGTGTATTTTTTTAACAGTTACATGAGATTAAAACTAAAATGCGCAAATAATAATTGTACAAGACTTATATATAGTTCATTATACCTTCTCGCAACAGCTTCTCGGTCCTTCATTTCCGACCTTTCAAACCATATATGAGAGGATGCTCTTGCTAATGCTCGTTGTAAAATTCCTAGGAAACCGCCATGACGTTGACCAATCTAAAATTAATCATAAATCGGTATTACAACATAATTTGTACACAAACCAACGGCATTGCAAGTTAATAGAAAGCAAATCATTCCTCAACGAAATAAATACTCCCTTGCACTGCAAAATCAACAGATATAAGCTGAACTTATTGTTTTGAACACACAAAAGTTCTTATTTACCATATCATAACAGTTATCAACTGCTAAAACAACGACATCGATTGGGGAGGTGTGATTAGCAACGCAGATACCACCCCCTCCTTCAAAACCCCTAACAATGGATCCAGATTCGTCAACAATTGCACCTAAAATTCAAGCCAAGTTAGATATATTTTAGTATAAAAAATAGAAAATCGCATTAGGCATTTTGGTTATTAAGGCAAACACTACACATATTTTTTGCAAAGTATTAAAAGCTTTTCAAACCTCCAGGTCTGTTTTCATATTCATGGTGTGTAATAACAGCAGAGATTGACCAGGAAAATACTTCAAATGCTTGCAAAGAAACAACACTATACAAGCGACGTCGCAAAACACCATAACGCTTTGGAATAGAACCAACTAACGCAGTTGCCATTGTTAGAAATATAACCTGAAAGCAAACACACAAAAACAATGAATCATGCTAAATCTAGTTAGATCAAATAATTATCATCACAACTAAGAGTATGATCAGGAATCCAGAACAGCATGCAGAAAGTTTCAGTTAGATTAATGTTATAAGTCAACAGACCTAGTCAATCAAAGTTAAAAACGTTTGTATCAATTGCAGTCAAATGAAAACTCTAACACGTGTACAAATGACTCATTTCAAGCAACTCAACACAAACACTACATTTGTCACTCCTGTTTAAAGGCTAACCAGTGCAAATGTGGATTCACACGCTAGGATGCCGACATCAATCGGGGAAGTGTGATTTGCAACACAAATCCCATTCAGGATAGGCTTATTGCGAACACAATGATAAGTTATGATTGCTGAAAATGCTCTAGACAGAAGACGGAAGCAGAACTTTGACGCCCAGTTGTTTAAAGATCTCTTCCGCTCGTCGTCGGGAAGGAGTCCAATAAGATATGTGATTGACATCAGAGTAAAAGTCTATGGGTTTATAATGTCCATAAATATAAAATTAAAGTCATTCTGTATACAACTATAATCAGCAGATCGAAAAAGTTCCTAAAACGACACAGTCATCAAAGTAATTTTTGCGTTAATCAGTTCAATTTTCTCATTCATGATGGATCTACAGTCTACAGTAAAAATGCTATTTCTGGATATCCTTACTGCATTAGTTCGTGAACGCTGTTAGCTTCATGTAAATAACTTCATGCCATTGCATTACGTATTTCATATTTTCTTGTAAACTTACTCCCAAAAAGCAAATTGTAACCCGAAAAGGCAGCATGATAAAATATCGGATGAAAAATCCAACCAACCAAATAAATGTGAGACGCCAGGAAATGAATTCATAGTGCCTGTTGGTTCGAGTCAACAGATTCCATGACTGTAATGTTAAAAACAAAGAAAAAAACGTATTTTTAAAACTCCACTAAAGAATTGGTTCGCGAAATCAGCTTACAAGATCCTACCTTGAGTTCTTCTGCAACAAAGCGTTGCGTAACTTGGTCTTCTACAATGGCTTCGATTCCATTCTGAACGAAATGGAAGATATCGGAGAGTTCAAAATCAGACTTACAATCTACAGGGGTATTGCTGTCAGACTGTTCCTGTATAATATTATGATAAAATGGTGAAATTAATTTTCATACATTCGTAGCGTAATAAAACACAATATTTTTGGTGCTGTTACTAGTTATCTTGAAACCCTACTTACATCATCTGATAATTTCAATGAAGATTGACGTCTGTTTCGCAATTCAATATCCGGCAAAGTTATATCGTTGATCAGCGTTGCATTCCCATTCGCTATGATTTTATCATCTTTCTTGCTGAAAACTTCTGAAGCTTCATCTTCCTCATCGTCGTCTTCATCACTACTACCATACTTTTCACGATGTGCTTTTTCGATACGCTTGCGCCCATACTAGACAATTATTTGAAAATCAATAAAATACACATTGTCAATTGGTAGTTGATAAATAATACATAATACAATGACCTTACCTCGAAAATATATAACAACATCTGAACATATTTTCTTCTAAAACCGAGCGACTTTCCTAATGCCGAGAGAATGTAAACTGTGACGACGAATAGTGTCACTGGCGCGGTTAAAAGAAAAATCGCTAAAATTTCCCAATACTCCATGATGTCTTGATAACGGTGTTCCTTCGATTATAATATAAAAAACCAATAAGTGAGAAATGTTTGGAATAATGACACCACAGTCTACCACGACGGACAACGGATGCCTTTTGGCGTTGACTTGAATTAATTTTGCTGTATCTTTTGTTCACAAATGACAGATGGTGTACTCCAACACCTTGACAGAGCCGACACTGTCAACTGTTGTTTAACAAATAAGGGATTATTTTAAAAAGTCGATTTTGAGTTGTATTCGTCGCACATACTCTCAACTATAGCAACCAACATCATCTTCCTCATCATGATAATTCACAAATGGCAATCAACAATCGTCACCACGGGCAACGGAATAAAAACAAAGAAACTGTCATCATGGAAGATGTATGACCATGACTTTGAATTTCATAGCTTATAAACTGCTGCCAATTAGTCACTAACCTGTATGAATTACTAACTCCAGCTAACTGTTGACTGTTGACCGTCAATTTCAACTTCCAACACCAAAATGACAGCTAACTTGAGATTTAAGACTGATCCATTAATGATTCAAACTTGATTTTTTATTTTAAATTTACAACTACGTTTCTCTAACTCTTTAGTCCTTCCTTCACACACTCAAAGCTGCAAATGACAAAACGACCAATGTACAAGAATTGAATGTCATTAAATGCTATATTACATTGTCAATTGTTGATTTTACTGACGTTGTACGACGTTGTACGTGTCAATTCTCAGAATCGCAGTCCAATCCTATCACAACCAACACCTGTCACCAATTTCTCCTCTCTCAAATACTCTGTTAAATATTCTAACGTACACATTCATGAGCAAACATTACATCACCAAGTTAGCTAATCAGTCTGACTGATTGCTTGATTTACTGAAGCACACAAATAACAATTTTTTCTCCCGACCATTAATCAAATTCAGATAACATTACTCTTTCCAACTCCTACAATAACAAACACTATAACCTTCCGGTTGAATACTTTTTCCTATTTGAACTTCCTTCCTCAACCCTCACTAACTTTTCACACTTGAACAATTTAGCCATATAATTTTAAATTATAGCACAATTACAACTGCCAATCCCCATTTCCATCAACAACTCATAACATGACTCATCTCAATTCTCTGATTTCAACCTTACTAGAAAATCAATCAAGACCGTTCCTCAAAACTAATTACTCCGCTTCCAAGAGGAATCTCCAATTAACATTTTGTCACAGCCACCGACACACACCATGTGGGATGGTTTCTTTTTTTCCTCTTGTATTTAACTTGCACAGCTTAAACTACATGAAAGCCCCTCTTTGCTTTTCTAGGTCTAGGTATTTCTAGCTCACAAAACTCTCGACAAAGTCGTGCAAGGGAGAATATCATCTTTACACTGCGAACTAAAAAACAACTGCACACAACACAACAGAGAACAGGACTTGCATTATTACATCCACATTTCATACGACGTGTTCTTGCACGTCTGCTTCACAATATATATCAGAGGAACACACACTCACACTCCATCCTGAACATTTGAGTTTATCTGTGAGCCAAATGAAAATGAGCAAGGAAATATATACATGTAATCAGAGTTTTAAGACCTATCCGGTCAAGGGGGGAGGTGAAAGATATTTGGCTGAAAATTTGTAGTCAGGTGC
>JAHZNA010002353.1:0-17448 GCA_027743935.1 Sinodicranocentrus sp. ZH6
TGCCAAAACCCATTGACAACTTCTCGTATTTTGCTTCCCGTAAACTGCGTTTAGTTTTGTTGTGGGAATCCCAATATAACCAGTGATTACTATACCCATGCGAAAAGGTTAATGCTTTCAAAATTAAGCGTCATATTCGCCTACATTAAATATATGCGTACCGCACAAGTCTCCTTGCGTTACCGTTAAGAACCAATTCCAGCGGGCACTACTAGGAATACTATCGTCGTTTACTTTTGCAGATGCTTAGAATATATAAATGGATGGAAACCTGGGAGGTAATATTGCATGGTAATAGCCTTGTGTGCATAAAGAAAGTGATGAAAGCCTTTGTAAGAATACATGTAAGCATTGCAGCCAAAGTAAGAAATACTTAATTCAAAATAGATTAGGCTGGAAGCTTAATTTATTTTTGGTGTCACAAGCTGACAATTAAAAAAAAAATTATTAATAAAAACATGACCATCAGCGAAACATTTATAGGCTTTATTTACATGCGTCAGAATGAAACTATCGTTTCGCCATGATTGATCTTTCATTGTACAAAACACCGCTGTGAAAATTTAGCTGTATGGAGTGAAAATATTTCACTTTTTTAAGTTAAATTTTTTAATCATGATGCGCTCTTTGTTAATTTTATATTAAGCAAGTTCATGTAAGTTGTTTCTTACAAAGTGATTCATGATACAAAAATCTGAAATAGAAAAAAACGTTCTTCTTAATAAAGTGTTTGGTATATGTGTGTCTGTCCGTTAGGGGTGAGTGTTGGGCTCAAGTTTACTGGGCTACCCGGCCCAAGATCACATGTGCTTGGGCTCACCTTTCAGCAGATGGGCCCGTCCAGGGTCTGGGTAGCCCACCAACTGGTCTGTTGGGTCGGGCTTGGTCTTGGGCTAATGAATTACACAATAATAGCCCAACATGGGATTTGTTGAATGCAAGTTATTGAAAGTCGACAAAGGTTTTATTGATACCTGGGGTAGTCACAGTCGGTTTTGTCAGCAGCGAGTTTTCTCGTCTACTGGATATTCATTATTGAACACTAAACGAACGTCGCTAAATGCGTCCACTCTGTCTTCTTTAACATTCTTCACAATAATTGCCTGAAATAATTGTTTGATTTGGGGCGCCCCAAAAATAGAAATATACTTCAATGTTTTTTTTTAAATTGAAAGAAATTTAAAGTCTCGATTCATAAGAAAAATTAATCTCCATCCTGGGAATCGAAACACAGGCTATTTGGATTTTAGCCCAACTAACTAACTAACTGCTTCACCACTAACTAACTTTGTAAGCTACAAGGGAATTTTATTCAGAATCGTATGGAAATATATCCTACTTATAAGCTTTTTTTATAATCTAGATTGTACATGAAATTATATACACATGTGTCTACATTTTAATGGTATCATTAATAAATAAAATTGCAAGCCAAACTCTTTATGGTCTTGGGTTTTTATCGGGCTTTTGCATACTGGTCTTGGGTCGGGCTACCCAAAGCAAGTTATCCGGTCTCGGGATTGGTCTTGGTCTCGAAAGTAGGGCCCAAACTCACCTTTACTGTCCGTCATGTTGGTTCGACATCCGTCTGTATGGGCTAATCTAAATTATAAACATTTAAAAGCGTACGGAAAGGAAAAGCTGACTTTAATTTGAAACACTTCGAGACGGAAATCATCCACTTGAAGAATTCTCGAATAAGGACAGAGGATCTCCAATTCAGCTACCTCTGATTACTTTTTGTGATAATTTATAAATGAATAGCCATGTGCAAAGGGATTCAAAATTATAAGTATTGGACGTCAAATTTTTGACGTCTTTAGTATATTTTTTGCTGCTTCAAGACTGGTTATATACATTCAATGTTTGCGACATAGCGTCTTCGAGCCTTCCGGATTTTATGTAAAACTTTACACATAATCTTTGACTTGTGAATTAGACAGAAAATAAATAAAACAGGATAAAAATATATTACCCGGGCCCATGATTATTTGCGATACTTGGAAAGCTATTGTGTCTACTAACAAATATAAATACGCGAGTAATTTCCTCTCAACAGTTGAAAATTTTTACCACGATACTCTGTAATGCTCTTTCTATCCATAAGTTAAAATGGCAATTTTTGCTCAAACATTACCCATTTCAGGATTTTACCACACATCCACATCAGTTCATCTTTAAACGCTGGAGTAACAATTTTTTTTAAAAAAACATGTAATATCTCATATTAACTAATTCTCAAAGTGCTTGCACAATATGTGTTCCGGCTGTCTTATACATATACAACCGAAATACATATTGTGCAAGCACTTTGCTAATTCTCACTTCTCAGTAGTAATTTTTATTAGCTTGCCATGAACTTTCAAAATCTGAAACCCTGGCATCATCATATTTGTGATCTCAAAGGTCCCAACTCTTATAATATTCAGCATGCAATTGGACAAAATGGATATGTCAAAATTTCATTTGACATGGGCTGACTTGACACCATGACCGTATTATGTGCCGTTTTAAAACACGTCTTCTCTTAAATTGTCCCAAAAGGTGTTCTGAGTTCTGACATGCGTGATAAAATAGCAAGCACACATATTTCCATACTGATAATCGCTGTGAGTCATTAGTCGTCTTTTTAAAAAAGCAAAAATATCAATCAAATGAGCATACTCCACATTCCGCATCCACATCGACTATTTCAAATCATGTTTGGTTTAAATTTCTACATTTTCCAGATTTATTGTATTGGCTTTTTGTTAGCAGAAACAGTAATAACTAATTGACTTTGAAGAACTAATCATGAACGCGAAATGCCATGCTATAGAAAAAATACCACATAGGTACCTAAAATTTCTCATGTCTTGCATTGCATTGGCACACTTCTTCCGTCGCAGTTAAGAAGAAGAACGGGTGTTTTGCGTCAATATTATATTATGTTATGGGTTCTTTGCTTCGTATTCTTTTTCTGAATCACACACGAGTCACCAAAAAGTGACTCATTAATATGCATGTAGATTTATATGAATGTGAAATGTTTTCCATAAATTGTTGATAGTTGTCACTTTGTCATGTACTAGTGATTACATGGCTATTTAGCCATTTAAGGTGTGTTCGTATACTTCGTATCACATTCCCATCAGTTGTCAGCTTGTCAGTCTATTTCATGGTTATCGTGAATCAAATGCAAATCCCTGGAATTCAATTCGTTTATTAGCCTTAGATTTCTAGCTAATAAAAATTCAATTACAAGTTTTAATGACATTATAGTTGCTATAGTTCCGCCTTAAAAATTAAACAATTTTACCTGTTCGTAAAAAGCCGTTTCGCCATTCGCTTCCCATCTCTCGTTTTACTCTGAGAGTGTGAAAATATTTGCCATATGATGATGTGATTGGCATTGTAGAATGCCGCATGTCAAGTATGCTCAGAAAAGATTCACGGATATCGTAAACTGCATGTTCATTGTGCAACTCAGAAGAAATAGTCAAGTGGAAGGAACTCCGAAGCAACTTGTAGGTCTTTCAATATTTTTTATACTTTTCCAACAATCCACCGGCCTTTGTACATGCATATGCAGCCCTGCCATTCCTTCTATTAGTATAATATTACCTGTGTACATGTATAAAAAACTGAAAGATAATCGGTCAGACACATAGTATCACATTATTAAAGGGAAAGGGAGAGCTACCTAGATGCAACGATGCAAGTTTTCCAACACAATGAATTTAAGAAAAAAATATAAGAAAAGTGAAAAGCTGAATATGGTCTTTGTATAGAACACAATGAACGAATCAAAGTGAATTTACTTTGAAACTTTAAACTCGCTTTATTTCTCATACGTACAAAGCTTTTAATGGAATCTCAGCATCTCAGCTTGCTGCAAGTCGAGGTGCTCATTCCGTGTGTTCTTTTTTATAAGTATTAAAAATGTTTTGTATGGACATATGATGAAACTGTGGCAAGTTGTCCGAGCGTACAGAACAGAGCATATCATTTTGTTTGTCAGAATTTAAGAATACGAAAGCGAGGGACTTGCTGGCGCATCCCTCTAATAATCTGAGGTTAGACATTGCCCGTAGGGAATTACGTTCTTTTAGTCACAACCTCCTCCTTCTCTTTATCATTCCATCATTATATTACTTATACATCTATGCATCTATACATCATCCAGTATGCTGTTCTTATTTAGAAGTGCACACAACCTGCATTTTTTTAAAAAAACTCTGATTACATGTACGTTCATAACTTGGGTTAAGTAATGATGAACGCAACACGTCTCCTTGCACGCATGCAATCATTTACAACCAAGTAAAGCTGCTAAAATGTACACATTTTATCTAGAGAATGGTAAATACGTACAAAACAACGCTCACTGCACATACCGCCGTGTGGACCAACCAACAATGGAAGCAGACGAGCAATTCTTTGAAAAGAATGAAGCATAAGGAAGGAGGAAAACTTTTTACAGGTAAAAAATAGAATGAGAAAGATTTGAAGAGATTCATTCCATTCTCACACATAGAATTTTCCTGCGAAGCAATCCATTCGAGTAGGGTACAACCGTGTATGAGATAAAATAATATTCCCCACAGCACAGTTCATCTTAAAAGCCCTTTACTTATTCCAATCCAATCCGGCAATAGCTCCAATTTAATGGGTATATACATTTGCACTTGCACACTCACACACATATTCTCAGTCAATATTGTTGCTTAATATGCCTTATATATCTAGCCTCATGCATATAGCATGTAACATGCTTTGATAATGAATATGAGATTGAGATATACGATTCGATGTGAAAGCCCCTCTCTCTGTTCAACAACTCAAACTCACAGGTCTTGTTCTTGCAGGAATGGCGTCGTCTCGACCATATAAACGCTTACCTCACTCACACTGTGCTCACAGAGTGGACTCGTTATGATGATGGCATTCCTGCCTGAAAAAAAAGCAAGCTGGGCTTCGTGCTCACATTCACGAGCAACGAGATATCCAATAGAAAGGAAGGTTGCAAAAGAACTCCAACAAGGAATGGGAAAGCACAAATGAGAGAGAACGAAGCAAGGAAGGATGAGGATTTGATACCTAAGACGAGCACATACGCCGTAACACCACGTAGACACGAACGCAACGAATGAATACTTGGCTTCATTTTAGTGAGCTGCGCTTCACTCCTTTTGTCGATTTTGTTCGTCTTCATGTACAGAGTGAGAGGCAGAAAAAAATAGAGAAGCCAACAGACATGACATGATATAATATAAAAACAGAGGTCCAAATACCCTCTACTTTTAGTCGCATCGCATCTCTCAATCCACTACACGGTCGTTACTTTTCGTCTCATCCGTACTTTGGCCTAAATCATTTGCCTTCCACATCGGTCAAGTATTGAGCAGATAGAGTGTACATACCTAGCCACCTTGTAAGGGCAAAAGTATAAAAGATATTATTATTCCCCTCTCTTCTACACAAGACCCACAAAAAATTTTCCATCCTAACCATTCCTACCTTCCTTCCCTACAAAATCCACAAGACGAACTGTGCCACAGTGGTGTATATGCAGTATATTCTCGATAACTACTCAACTTTCAACATTCAGAGGAACTCTGACGAGGCAGTTTGTGCATAAAACCTCATCATCAACAATATCGGACCCTCTTGCATAGCAACCTCCTGCCGCCTACTTAACTCTCGGCTTGTATTCTACACGGAAACAACCTACCCTACCCTAGCCATTTTCTGGTCGCTCTCCTGCTCCTGTTGTCGTCCTCTTTTGGTTAGATATATAGTTGAGATACCTAAGAGTATAACCTCGCTTTTATTGTAATTTTATACACATCACATACCAACCCTACCAATAACCGAACTAGCCCAAGTTAACAAAAAAGAGAGAAGTACATAGTGAGAGAGAGAGGAGAGAGGAGGGCAACAACATAATATCCTTTCATATTGCTCATTTGGTACCCCATAAGTAAGCAAGTGAAGCAGCAAAAGGAAGCGAGAGCAAAGTCAAAATCTTTTACATGGCTTATGTTTTACTTACATTTACATACAACACAGGAGGAAAATATCACATACCTCGATAAATATTTTTCGCTTGTGAATTTTCAAAGCCTCTCTCAACACACAACCCAGATAGACAAGCATTAAAGTTAGGTAGTTTCCTCACTCACTCCTTTGCTGAACGCTTATTCTCTCTACTTGTGTGAATAATAATAACGCGCATTCATTCTCTGCCTGTGTATGATGTGAATGCGTGTGTAAAATGCTCATCTAGTTAGTAGTCAGTCTTGAAAAGCATTACAACAATATTTTTTCGTCTTATTTCTCTCGACACAAGGTATCTCCACTTTGGTCACAACTGAAAGCATAATATTAATATCCTCCACAAGCAGAGCAGACACAGGGAGACTCAGCGAGCGCAAAGCAGAGCAGAAGAAGGGTAAGTAACCAACATTACAATTTTTTACATTATATTGTTTGTACCACAAAACTTGCAATATACATGATAGGCGAGAACTGTGAAAAACACAGAGAATAAGCAAAAGACTGTGGTGGTGTGTGAAACATTTCCAAGATATTATTATTAGAAGGAAGCAAAAGCTACACACAAGAGGAATTATAATATCAGGTATTTGAAGGGGATAACACCAAGGCGAAGCTGTATTATTTTGAATTGAATGTGCACTAAAAGGACCATCGTACATCGTACAACTTGCAAAGATTCAGATACTTGTTTAGTGTTTTAATGTCGCTATTATTTCGTATTAGAAAAGGGGGAAAATATCTATATCAATGTATTATAAGCTATCCCGGGGTTTTTCGAGTTCTACATGGACATTAAGTCCTCTTCCGAACACTTACCCCTACTTTTCATACTTTTCATAGTATGCATTTTGCACACAGTTAAGTCTGCTGGAGTTGGAGGGACTTGTCAACACACGTTTCACAGTTAATTCCTTTGGAACTTATGGTAAAACAAAATGATTGATTTCAGATTTTGATCCAGTCGGTGTTGTCTATGCATATTCATTGCGATAGTGTGTTGGAGTGACAAGCTCACAATCTCTCATCACAACAACCACAACAAGCTTATTGCCAACTACAAAATAGCAAGAAGAGCCAGCTCGTCAGGTATTCACTCACTCACTCTGGGAAATTACTCCTATCGTTCATCGTGTCCATGTATCGTGTTACTGTGGATTGGATTGTCTTTCCATATCCACTACTTTACTCTGGAAAATAATCTCTTATGTAGTACTACCACGTAGTCAACTTATTACTATTAATACACAAGAAGAAAGTAAAGGAGTGAAGGAAATAATATCGTTCTGTGATGTGATGAACAAGTGAAGCGGGAGAGTGTTTGTTGATCATCATACCGTACGGAAAGTCACTTACTTTGCAAAGTCAAGTAAAAAAATATATGGAGAAAGTTTTACTTTGCATATTTTAATCCAAAAGTCCAACCTTATCAAAAAGTTTTGCCAGTTGTGCAACGAGTTTTTTTGGAACAATCAAATCAAACGCAGGAAATCACAGGAAGTGGACTTGCTCATAAGTAATTTTACTAACGTTCTTATCCTTACATGAATCCCATATGAAACTGTTTGTCCATTGCTGACTCTTATCTGTGCGCCGTACCCAAACAAGGGCACATAAAAGTTTTGCGGAGAACGTATTGAGAACGAAAGCGGTGAAAGTTTACCAGGCGACGATACGGCGTCAGTGTCAGGCAAAGAAGTTGCTTCGTGCTTACGAATGTGCACGTTTTAACGCAGTGGCACTATAAACTATTTTATTGTATAGTAGCACATGGGTGAAAATATTTCAGCAGTTAACTGGAACTGGTTTAATAGCGTTCTCATGATTCACAATGTGATTGAAACGTTTGACATTTGATTCATCGTTTCACATTGTCAATTGTTCCGGAATTTTATACAGTCAACGCTCGACACTTTAACGTATTCACCAAGTATTGAACAATTCAAAGTAAAACAATTTTTTGGTGTGTGTTTACGTGAAAGTTAAACTGTAATCATGGAGGTCATGGACGAATTTAGATCCAATCTTCTGTTACTACTGCATTGCCGGTACCCGGAGGTGAGTAATGCTTTTTAATATATATATTTGTAATGAAAGTAGTTCATAGTCGTAGATGTGTTGAAAAATACGTAGGTTGTATGTTGGTAGTCGGTGTATCATATATTATCGAGATTACGATGATGATGATGAACAATTCAATAAATGTAAAAGGATACATGCATGTGTACTTTCATATCACATGAGGTGCTTCGGTAAATCACACAAATAGATAGGGATTGCTGCTTTTTTTCTTTGTCACACATGCATTTAAGGCATGCTCAGATGGCATTACATATGCTATGCATTTTATTGTCCATAAAAAAAGACAGTTCAAATAATTTTCGCTAGTCCTTTTAAAATGTAATGAAATTTAAATGACAATTAAAGCTCGGCGTATTAAATTAGAATTAGTGTCAACCATTGTCATTGTACATGGTATCATTCTACTGATTTCTCCCGAAACGGATTGAGGCAATCTATCGAAAGCTCGAGAATAAATAAAGTTTATTTTTAAAATGTCAACTATGAGCACCGTCTCATCTACTTCAATAGTATCATTCTAATTTTTGCCAATCTCGTAAATTTTTTCTCGTGTCGTGTATCGACACGACAGTAGTGGACACTCAACAGTTGAAGAGTGAGATGAGCTAGTGCCTCTATTAGAATTTCGTCATGAAACACACAAAATTGACTGGTGTGTTGGACCATTTTTATATTTTAGGGCTTGCCATTGTCACAGTTGGAAGGGGAGTACAAAATGTACTACCAGCAAGATGTAAAGCCAAATATGATGCAGATGGGTCATTGGTTAAGTTGGGAGCAAATTTTTCAACAACCGGTATTTCGAGAAGATTTCATAACCTTTGAAATAGGGCAGAATGTTTACATAAAGGCGAATCGTAAGAGAAGTCCGTTAGAGATGAGTTTGATTGCCAAGCTTGCCAGACATTCGCATTTCGATGCAGCCAAGAAACCAGAGTTCCAGGTTCCGGGTTGTATGTGTTGTCAGCAACGTGGTCAGTACATTATCAACTCATATCCAGAACCAATTGTTGTGAAAGTGGAGTCTGGAGACCAAACACATCACATTGAGTATCCTCATGCAATGGCAGCTACCCTTCAAGCAGGGACCCAAGGGTTAAATAACAACGGTGAGACCCTAACCATCTCTACTAAAAATACCAATACGAATGATGGTTTCATGCTTGGTAAGATATTTATTGTTTTTTAATGTCCTCTCGTATTGTTTTGTTTGTTTGTTAAACGGGCATAGTCGTTTTAGTTTTTGTTTGTTTACTACTACGACGCATAATGCTAATCATTCACCATTGTTGTGCACGCAGATCATCGACTAAGAGTGCAACAACAAGAATATTCTGAGGTACAACAAATATCCAATCATCTTGGAACTGTGGGTCATGGTCAAAGGGTGCAACATTACGGCACAGCAGTTGTGAATGGTAGGCATTATGATGAGGTCATTAGATGCTTTTGCTTGATATCCCCTATTAAGTGTTAGTCCGTGTTGTGTTTTGTCAATTGTTGTCTTCCCATCTAGTGTGGTCATCTTGTATTTATAGTAGTTTTTTATTTCGCTTCTTGTTATATTTTTACTATAATATATATATTACAATATGAAATACTTAACCATATACATTTCTATTTCTTCAAAAGAAAAAAATTCTTTTTTCTCATTAGACTTATCCAAAACTTTGGGTGGCGATAAGTCACAACTTCACAAAGCAGATCCTAATCAACCAGTTTTTACCGTCATTGTTGAGCCAAGTGGTCAGGTGAAGTTTGTTCAGTGCCTTCCAACACCTACAGCAACAGCAACCATGCCTTCAACCACCGGTGAGTTGACCCAAGCCTTCAACAGTACGTAAATTTTTGAGTTGTTTCTAATTGAAATGAATAATAGTATTTCAAACCTTTTATTTTTTCATGTAATACATTTTTTCTATATTTTCTATTTCTAGCTGTACATCCTGCTCAGGCTCAGAGTGAAAAGGATGAGAGTGCCTCCGCCACTTTCCAAGTGGCTTCTCCACCCAAACCTGTAGTTTTTAAATGTTCAACTCCTGGTTGCAACCAAGAATTTCCCGATAAACAACATCAGATTGATCATGAACGCAGATGTGAGATGAAGCGATATCCTTGCACATTTCCTGGATGTGATCGAAGATTTAGAAACAGCAAACAACGTCATACTCACGTCTCAAGTGTTCACCGACGTTCAGAACCTGGCTTTAAATGTTCCGTTCCAGATTGTACGGCAACATTTAGAGGGGCAGATAAGCTGAAAGTTCACGAATCTCGATGTCGTTTCAAGTATGTAACTTTACAGCAAATGGCTATGGAGGGTGCAGATAATCACCTTGGCGCATCTCATAATCCTGTTACTGAGGGCATCGTTATTAACGTTCCTGCCGAGAATATTGTAAAACTTGGGAACTGTGATGGAATTCCAGAAGCAGTGTCCACTGTGGATCTATCGATTGTAAAAGCTGAAGGATTCGTTAAAAGTGAAGGGTCTTAGTAGCCTTTAGGGAAGAGGCAATGTATATTCTTTATGTAATACATTTTAGGCTAAAACTTATTTTTATCCGTCAATTAAGAGGTGAACAACATTAGGCAGATGTAAAAATTATTTAAAACCATTCCAGCTACAAATATGTAGGGTTGTAGTACTCTTTATAAATAAATTGTAAGTTAGGTAGTAGAGATTAGTGTATTATATTATCATTCCGTATTTAGTCATTTTCTATCATTCAACTTCGACAGGCTGCATAACAAAAGCTGCTACCTAATTTATAAAGTTGTGACGATGATACATAAAATGAGTAAGGCATCATTCAACCAGTTTAGAGTACTGTAGCTCAAACTGAAACTCTATAAGAGAGAAAAAAATGTACAGTTAGATAGGGTAAACAACCAGTTGTTACATATGTAGGAGAAAGTAAAAACCAAACCAATCATTTTAAATGTGCGTAAAACTGTAAAAAGCACTATAAACAGATACTCGGGATGTATTTATCACGTAAGGACACTATGACCTTGATTGTTTTGTTGTGTTTAATGATATGACTTTCATACTGTTAATTATTATTTCTTCATTAAATTATTGAAGAGTAACTCAATTTTGACAGTTTTAACGCGTAAACTAACCCTTAAATACATATGTAAATACATTACTCCAGTGGATTAATGCGTTGATTATGCCGGATTGTGGTAAATTTCGTTGAAATTGTTAATTTAATTTTTCTTTCGGTGAAAGTAAAGTAGTTTCTATGTATTGAGTTATATTCCTAATCTCAAAAAATATATTTGTCTTACATGTAGTATCTTGTATCATTATCAATGTATATGTGCAAAGGTGTGACAACATTTACATAAATACAAATATTTGAGATAATTAAAAATTAGCAAATCTTCTTAGTAATAAATACATTATTTAAAATTTCCCTTTGACCTGGTGCAGTTGTTGGACATATAACAAAATCGAATGCAAATCCGTCCTGTCCAAACACATTTTGCTGCAGATATATAGATAATATGCTGCTCCATGCTGCTGTAAATAAGTGTACGTATTTAAAACGGGAAGATTTATGTATGCAGTGAATTTTAGCATATAACGTCTATTTACAATATGTACGTGTTTGGTTGGTATCTCAGCCTCCTCGATCGATCCAAGTACAGGTACGTAAGTTTTGAAAATTAAGAATATACATGCAGACTTGATATTTCAAAATCTGTTTACGATTGTCTGTACAGATCTGTATAGCACTACACCACGCATAAACCCAATTTTTAAACTAGCAGGTTACATATGTATACCGTATATATATATATATATATACTTGCAAATATCAAACTTTTTGAGACTTTATGTTAAAATGATAATTCTAGAGAGTTATATACATAGTGTACGTAGGACCAGGATGACACAGAAAACATTATTTAAGGTATATATAGCTAATTTACATACTTGCTAAGAAAGTATAATTAAGACGAAAATCATTTTCTTTATCTGTGTAAATTTCAACAGTGCATGGATAATAACACAATGCTGCTTTTCTGTTATAAATAAATGCTTTCACTATTTTGACAATTCAGAAAAATTTATCTGAACCGGACTACTAAATGATTATATATGTCTTAAACTGCAAAGACGTTGTTTGAATCACGCACTTACGGAAACATTTTGTCTTATCGTACAATTCGTACACTGTAAGTACACTTATACATCATTGCATGTGCACTTTGCACTTTCAGTTTCACATACAAAGTACACACTTGCTGCGGTGCCGATAAACAATATAGTTAATGCGACCATTTTTTTGTATTACTATTATACATACATCGTCACAAAGCAAATATTAAAGACCGAGCCGTCTTCCAACGTTCCAAGTTCCAACATAAACATTGAACAACATACATGATTAAAAAATACAAGGCAGTATTGCAAAAACATGATATAAGCGAAATTCCATGAAAAACAAAGCATAAAAGCATAATTATATTGTTTATGGCTAGATTTCTTAAATTAAAATGCCCTACTCCTCAAGTATATGTATATGAATGAATTTTTGTTTTTGTACTCTGAACAGGACTAGATTAGGTATCAATAATGTGAAGAAGATCATGATCCCAAACTCCGAAAGTACGGTGACGGTAAATGCTTATGGAATGGATAACTATTTTTTTTAAATATACGCTGAGGAAGCTGTCTATGCAAATTCAACGGAGTAAAGCAAACGCCATCATTCTCATCTAATACTTATGCTCACATTCTAATTTAGGCGTCCATCGTGTGCATGGTACTGGAGAAGTACTGGATACCTACCTTCCCCTTTCCATCGTACCGTAATATAATCGTCGTATTCTTTACTATATAGATATGTGTATATATATCTATATATATCTTCCGCAGTCCATTTAATAATTCCACTTCAACAAAACGCAATATTTGTAATTGTCACTCCACTACTCACTGACCCTCACCCTACCCTACTCGGCCTACTCCTTGAAGTGGAGACAGTTGACAGTGAAATTGAAGACTGTTTTTTACGAAGGAATATCTTTTTTGGAAATAGTTTAGCAACCCAAGAAAGAACAGAGCAGTGTGTCTTTTAAGTGCTTTCGAGAACCAGCCAGTAGAACTTACTTGTGTAGAACAGAGACACCATCAGCATTTAAACGTATTTGAAAGTCCTTTGAAAAAAAATACCTAAATCATCATTTTGGATTGGAGAATAGCTGGAACTTTGAACGGTGGCACTGGCAGTTTAGCTAATCGGTAATAGATATTTATTTTTTTAAATTTGGTAGGAGTACGTCGAGAGACCCCTTGATAGGAAAATTACCATCTCGAAGGATCAAGTTTAAAGTTAGAATTTTATTTTTAGGTTAAGGATAGGTATAAGGTTAGAGGAGTTTCTCTAACTATGAACTAGGGAGAGCTCCATTTGGACATGATTGACTTTAACTCTACATTAGCCACTACGCAAGGTTCCATAGAGGTCGGTAGAGGTGTTTAGAGGAACTACTTTTGACAACTATTTAAATGAGTGACTTTTAGTGGAAAAACTCTAACGCTCTGCTTAAATATTAGCAATGACCAGATATCGAACCTGGGAATAGTACCCGAATAGTTTGTACAAATTTGAGGGCTATACCACTGCGCAACGGGTAAGCGCAACTAGCTAAAGGAGCAGCTAAAACTAGGTTCACCGTTCACCTCCAAAAATACCTAAGTATGAAAGTCGTCGACCAACAGTAAATTATAGGATCATCATAACCTGTGAACCGAACGTCCATTATTGCAAGCATATATATTCCCGAGTGCTTTCTACTCTCTTGTTGCGTTGTTTGAGGAATCATTGTTAATCCCCTTCATACTTGATACGCCGATGCGCCTTCATTTACTATGTACAACGTCGTCTTGGTCTTGTCTTGTTGATACGAAACGAAAAATATGTATAAGCAACATGCGTTAATATCGCGCGAGACTAATTGTAAGGTAAGCCTATAGCCTATTTCCACGTCGTCGTCTAGTTGGTGACTGTGTACTGTATCTGGTCTAGTATTTGACGTTCAATTTCACTTGCAACATAAAAGATTGTTGACTTAAATTTGTTAACTGCAACTATACCCCGATTCTCCACCTTTTTATAAAATAGGTAAGTGCGAGTTGAGGAGGTACCATAGCCGGCTCCGATTTCGAATATTTCGATTCCACGAGTAAACGTTGATATAATTTCAAATAATTTGCTATATCAATCAGTGTAAATAGTTGATGGTGAAGCTGTAAATTATGATTTGGCGTAGCTGACGTCACGTGTGCATTTCAATTTCGGTTTTTGTATTAAAAAACGNATAGTTGATGGTGAAGCTGTAAATTATGATTTGGCGTAGCTGACGTCACGTGTGCATTTCAATTTCGGTTTTTGTATTAAAAAACGTCTTCGATCGAAATCGAATTGTGGTGTTAATTCAGTAAAAATTATATGCTAGTGCTAATAATATTTGATTTGTCTTTGTTGGGATTGTCTTTAGTGCAACCGTGCAAGTGTTAGCTATAGATAGGACCGGAGTGGGGTCACGGTCACATTTAACAGTCAGAGGTATCAAATGAGTTAGTTAGTATTTTTAAAACCCATGCGGCCGTCCGCAAATGGATTGTCAGCAATCAGTTTCTGATTCACGGTTGACAGTTAAAGTAGAAAGTGTAGAGGATGGACTATGGAGTATGGACTACAGTTAAAGGTACAATTTGTGGCAGGTTAAACATCTTTCCCGTCCGTCTATGACAAGTTATCATATATCATCGACTCAACCAGTCAGATTTGTCAGTGATATAAATGAAGAATGAGGGCTGTCTGTCAAGTGTCAACATAACTGCCAACACTCCTTTAGGTGCATCAAAATTATTTTGGTTAGACGTTTCCGTGACTGTTAATCTGGTAAACGTTGCAAAGCCAATCGTCATATTCCCCAAGGGTGAAGGGTTTCCTAAGGCTTTCTTGGTTTACCCCAACATTGTTTTTTTCAGCCCTCCACAAAAATCATTAAAAAAATTTATCCTGTCTGTCAAATATAAAATAAACGGCAGATTTTCCTTTGTTACTCTTGCAGAAATGGAACCGAAGCTCAATATATCAAATGGCAGCAATAAATCCTTACTGAATCAAAAGGACTCGATTTTTGTAAGTAAGCTTCCGACGCAGGTGCTTTTGCCAGACCTTAAACAGATCTTAATAAGGCATTTCACAAATTTTGGAAATGTCTTGAGAATTTCGTGCTCTTCTAAAAGCAACAAGGAACGCATTGCACATCTTCAATTTTCCTGCCCTGTAAGTCTTTGTGCAGCAGTTAGAGTACTTCTCTGAAAATGATTCACATATTAAGATACAATGATTTTGTGTATTTGTAGAAGGAGGCGTTTGAAGCTCAAAAAAATGGATCTGCGCTTTCAAGCCACACGCTAGTGATTAATCTCACAGACAAGCGTCCTACAACTCAAATATTGAGTACGCGTCCATTGCCGTTACCATTACCATTTAAACTAACGCCACCAATGGACAATTTGCCTATTGAACCACGAGTGCAACAACGATCAACCCTAAAATCGTATTTCAATGTCTCGTCGACTCCTACTTCCTCATCGCCTGCTTTTGGCAATAACGGAAATAGCAGGGTGGAAATGCCAAAAATTGCAGGATCATCAACGGGTAATTCTACATTTTTTGGCTTAGTTAAGACTTCTATTATTCATTATTCATATCTTACTCAATCAAGATACCATGTTCAGTGATACGTAAAACATATTCCAGTTGTGCCACACCCAAGTCTAGATGCAGCCACATGTTCGAACTTAAACGAGAATTTCACAGCTACGATTTCTAACTGTGTGGAGAAAGAACAGTTATCAAGTTTAAACAAAGTGATTGCTCCAAATGCTTGTCGTAAAATTGAACTTTACCAAGGACAAGGACCATCTCCCCCCAATGTGAATGTTCAATCTCAGGTCCAGTACAGTTTCAGTTGTCCATCTCTATCTCAGCAGTTGCATTCAACTAAATCTGTACAAAATTTACAATCATCCATTAGAAACCTATATCCTGTGCGGTCTCTTAGCGAAATTCTAAACCTTGATATATCAAAAATGAAAGTTGTCAAAACTGTAAATGCGAGCGATGCTCTTGCTTGTCAGTTTTTCTCTGGTAGAAAGCATCCATTTCCATTAGCTCTGATGTTTGGAAGAAACCCAGGATCTGTAATAATGCCGGTAAATAGTATTATGGACAAAATCAGGCCAGGATTAGAGATTGAGGAGTCAACACTTGACGCCACGTGGAACTCGGTACTGAACGCAGTCACGAAGAACCTTGTGAAACTATGTGCGGAAAAGATTTTTGTTCAAGAGAAGACCCTGACAAAAATGAGTTTAGCAGTTTATGAAAATTTGGAAGAGGTTGCTGTAGCAGATTTGCTTATGTTAATATCAGAGCACGAAGTGAACTATGAGGAAGAAGTTTTAACTTGTTGTGAAGATAAACTTGACGACCTTATTGGTGATGTTTGTGGAACTTTGATTTTAAACGTAGTTTTGCAACAGCAACGATTACATCAGAAGGTCTTTAATGCTGCAGTAGTTTTTTACAAGAACATGGAAAATGAAGTTATCAATACTTGTACTACAAACCAAGCCCGTAGTTTATTTTTGGAAGAGTTATGCGAGGAAGTTATCGAAGATTTGTTAGAGTGCACATACTTTGATCGTTGTGTAAAAGTTGCTGTAAAAGATGCCTATGTTGGACTTGTGTCAGAGTGCTCAAGGTAAGTAAGAGAAACAATAATATTAAATTTCCCGTACATAGCAAAGAATAATTTAATGATAAATTTTAAGAGTCGGAAATGTCGGAATTGTATTGCCATTTTCACCGCCGTATCAAGAGACCCGTACTCAAGAGTGTGAAGATAGGGACTTACTGATGGCCAAGAGGGGCAGTGAGCGTCATAGCAAGTCTTGTGCTACTACTAACGCGGTCTCTGACAGTTGCTACCCTGAAAAAACGGTAGTGGTTGGTAATTTGAAAGCACCGATTAGAGAACGCGAAATGGCGACTACGCCGGAATCACAGATTAACGTTGTTCCGAAAGAACGATCTGGTGGTCTATTTATGTCATTGAAACGGAGAGCTTTTGAGCTTGCTGATGTGTGTAACATATTTAAGAGACGTAAAGTAATAGCCAGTAATGATTGATGATGTTGTTGTTTCTAGTCGGTAATTGTGTTTATTCAATCAATCTTCTTGTGAATCATCTTTATTTATGTATACGAAAATTTATCCTTAGAATTGATTGAAA
>JAHZNA010002354.1:0-13164 GCA_027743935.1 Sinodicranocentrus sp. ZH6
GTCCGCAGGACATTTCGATGCCCCAAATAATTGACAAAATAGTAAACACAAAACGCTTCTAAACACATCTGTGCGACATTGTTGTTGTCATTTCCAAAAAGGTTTATAGAATATACAGTTGTGCTTAACTCAATTTTGTTTATTTTTTGGAATATTTAAATTCTCGCCTCTCATTCACTTACATGCATTGAGACCAAGCCATTGAGCTGGAAATACGGGTAACTGAATGAGAAGCGGAATTTTAAATATCCCAGAAAATAAATGCCATCATTGAGTTAAGCACAACTGTAATGAACTGTATCATGCCTATTATTACATTTTCTAGAAGAAATAATCAACCAAAGCATTGTGGTTCGGAGAAAGATATTTTGCCAATTTAAAAATATATAAGTATTTATACACTATAATAATAGTATTTTCTATAGCTTACAAATGTTATTGGGATGGAATTATATCATGTGTATTTATATATACTTCCCACCACACCCAAGACACCCTACTTATCTTTTGCTGTGCAAAGTTGAACTGAATAGTATCTTTGGGATTGGTAAAACATTGTTTTTTGATTTTTAAAACAAATACTAACTTTGTAAAACAAAGAAGTTGAAGAATTTGAAGTTACTGAGTGGAGAACGAGTTTAAAGCAAAAATGGGATAATGCTCTACTTTAAAGTTTGCTTCTGACCTGACACAAATACTGTAAATGATATCAAGCCCTCATTCAAGTTTGCAGTTTGAAAAATCAAGTAACACTTTTTACTTTTAAAGGACATAAATATGTGATTTAAATAAAGTTTTGTGCAATGATTTAAATTGATTCTAGATTTATTGCGTCTAGTTTTTCAAATATTTATGTTGAATTGATTTTTAACCATTATAGGTATTCCTGCTGCGGATTTTACAAGGAATCAGTTTGCCCAATGGCCATATGTACAGAACTGAAGTTTATGGAAGGAATAATATGAATCAAAGTAAGACAGCCTTCTTAGATTCCTGTACGAGTACATCACATATTTTTAATATTCTTTACTTTGAAAATATAAAACGGAATCATCGTGAAGTGTATAGAAATGAATTTTCATTAATTCTTCACTTTGGCTGATTAGTACAAAAATTCAAATATATTTATTTCTCATAGCTGCCAGTAACCTCCACCCAAAACTAACGTCTCTGTAAACCCTGAAAAATGCCACATTTCAAATTTATGGTCAAGCCTTTGAATGATCTTCACCAGCTCATCTTTCAAGACTTAGATACAATTATAAAATCGTGGTTGCAGCAAAATTGAAATTTGAATGCAGACGCAATGGCACTTTCTACATGAAAAGTACAAACTACATCAAAGATCAAGAAATAAAAACAAAGAAACTAACCAGTAAGTTTGCTTGCGTACAAACCGAGAAATGTAATTATAGTTTTTCAGTTTAACAACCTTGAGCGTTATTATTACAGATTCCAAGCCAGCAAAGAAGGACGTAATATTTGAAAATGACAAGAAATTTATCTATCAATCTATGTCTCGGGTTTTAATAAGTTAAGATAACATGTTTAACATTATTTATTAAGTTATTACATTTTGATGGTGCCGGTATATTAGCGCATTTTTAATTCTCCGGTCATCCAGTCATCCGAAACGTTTAGGACATCCAGTCTCAGGAAACAGGATTAATATTTAATATAAATGAATAACCCGTATATTTAATTAAACAAGTGTAACTAAATAATTGCAAGGTTCATTTCTCTGTTTCCTTGAAAATAATACTATTTAAAACCAGTGTACGTAATCTTTAGTGGTATTTTTGGAAAACTTGTGATGATCACTTACTATTCAACTACGTCTCTATTACTGCATCATGTATTCATTAGGTTATGCATTTACCACAATCATATCATAGTAGTGTCCAAAGTCATTTCTGAGGTCATAATCAATGTGTATTTAAAATGAGGCAATTAGATATATATTGAATTTTAGATAAACTTTTACTTACCGCTTCTATACAGCTTTTATTTGTTAGTTGGTACCTACTACAAAGAATGAAAAACAGTTGAAATCAAATATTGAACTAAAACATTGATCAAATGTTACATTCAGATAGAAATTTAAATTTTCCCCTTACTAACGCAATATAATTGAAGAAATAACAACTCTTTCAAATAAATATAGCTTTAGGTGCGCTGCGAGACTGAAACCTTTTTATGCTTAATTAAACATTACGATATTTTGGTGGGCATTCATCATTCCAATATATTATATATCACAAAATAATTTGATTTGCATTAACATTATTAGATTCTGTCAGGTAAAAAATTTGTTTTTAATGAATAGAATAGAAATTTAGAATTACAGCTTCTAAATTCTAGATTTGCCTTCTATTTCTCCATATATAAGAAATGTATACCTCACTGCCCAACGTTGTACTGTAGCAAGCTACCTTAGCATTTTTTGTAGACAACATAAGCTCGGGCCCACCAGATATAACACATTGCCTAAAATCTTAAAATGCATTCGATTTGTTTAGGTTAAGGAATTAGGTAAAGATTTTAAGTAGTTTTGAAACAGGATTTGATAAAAAAAATTGGTAACAAGGAAACGACCGATGATAGTAGAGTAGTGTAAAAAAACCTTGTTAGATACGTCAGGCATAAAAAATTGTGTAAGTCTTTTGCACCCACCAGGTTATCATTCCAGATAAGTTTAAAAACGACTCCAGAAATTCAACAATTTAAATCATGATTGTAACCATATGTTGAAGTAGGCTTTTCAAGATGTCTTAAAAACATCCGGAATGATAACCCGGCCGGTACAAAAGACTTTCCAGGAGAATACTAATAAACGTGAGAAAGATGAACAAAAAAGATGTACCCGTTAATATCTAGCAAACGAAAGTAAATATCTGCGTAAGTCAAACAAGCTCGAAAATGGGAGAATAAATGATAATATCAATCTTTGTTGTATTTCAAAGAATTCAATCTCTCAACATTTTCTGAAGTGGAAAAGTTTTTACCTGTTTTAAACACCCTGTAAGATAGATAAATTTAAGTGAAAAGCAAAAATAATTGGAATGTTTTTTCTGTTTGTATTGTTATCCAGCAATTTTAATTTCTACCTTTTCTTTATTTTCAATCTATCATTTCAAAGCTATGTGTAAATTTTTTTTAAAAATGTATTAGAATCAATTAAAGAGGTAAAGATAACAGGGAAAGTGAGGTCCAGAGATAGCACTGAAATCAGCTAAAAATTGCGGTTTTCTATGATATGGCAACGTTTTTGAATGCTTCTAGTCTGTCATGGTAAAAAAAGGTTGGATTAGACAATATTCTAATTGATGAAAGAGTACAAGAATGCTAACTTAGCCATAATGATTTTCTCAGAAAACAAAGATAAGATTTTTTAGTTTTAACGGAAAGCAAATGTCATGCCTGTATAGTTCCTTCCCGGATTCCAACGCCAAAAATAAGAATGTTCTTAAGTACATTCCATCAAAAGTAAAACTGAATATTCAGCTATCCATTGTTGTAAATTAAAGCGATGATCTGGATTTTGAAATATGAAAATCAAAAATATCTCAGTGCAAATTCTTGCCCTTATACGGATACTTTTTAAAGTGGAGAAAAAATTTATTCAAATAAACTATTCAATAAAGTGACCAAGGTGAAAGGAATTTGTCCTTAGGCAAGCAACGTCCCTTTAAGAACGAGCCAGGAAACTTTCTCCACTGTGCCCTTTGCTTTCTCGTCGTACTCATCTTTACTAAGCAATATTGCTAATATTTTTAATCTCACAAAAATGTGTGCTTCACTCGAAATGCTTTAATAAAACGGTAGTTGTCTTCACTTCAAAACAACACGTCTTCACAAAAAGGTTTCCGCAAACTCAAATCAAAAACTTACAAAGGGGTTTACATTTCCCGAGAGACGAGAAAATGCACGTAAACTTCATTTTCTTGTCTTACAAGACCATTTACGGCCTTGATGTCAAAGAAAGCAGTCTTGGCATCGTGAGAAAACAGTCATGGATTTTTCTGAGCTCGTCAAGCAGGTTTTTGTTATTAAGTCAGAATGAGCTTCAATCAAACTTTGCAAAAATTGGACAAGGGATTACATCAACTACTTGTAAATTCCGAAAAGCTAACTCAACGGTTTTTAAATTTGGAAAAACAACTAACTGAAGTCAATGAAATAAGCAAATTACGTAATTATACAGCGGACAGCAACTACTTATGGAAGAAATCAAGACAACAGAATTATTATACAAGCGCAAAAAGCTGAAACCTGGGATGAAATCGCAACTTTACACTCCGAAATTCAAGCGCTTAGAAATTAAATTGCGGAAAATCAAACAAAAGCTTCGACTATAAAAAAGCTAAAAACATCATTATATTTGGACTTAAACTACAAGAACACAATGTACAAGAAATGCCAGAATTCTTTAAGAATTATCTTGACATGGAAGTAAATGTTGAATCTGTTATAAAAGCGGAAGCCAAAACAGCTGTGCTTATTGTCTCAAAATAGCTAGCCTCAATGGACGATAAAATAAATGTTTTCAGAAATTGTCATCAAAGTCGAGATGACATTATTTTTCGTCCTTCGCAACATCACTTTTAACGTGGGTGATGATGCGTCCACTTCAGATGGTATGAAATGCCATTTGGCTTATGGGTAATAGAAGGTAATACAAGAGTGTTTGTTTGATAAACGCTTTATTCAGCTCTATAATTGATGTGAATATTACTAACTTATAAACTTTTTAGCTTTTGAAGTACATTAAATTGAATAGGACTGGTGTAGAAATGACTTTTGAGTTTGAACTTGAAATTATTAGTACTAATACAGTACTCTTAGACAGACTTGTAGCGCAGGTCCCGTTTATGCAAGTGTGGCTTAAGTTTGATTTTGCAAACATCAACAAAGCATAAATGCAAAATCTTGTATAACTCTTGTACCTGTAGGATCAGTGATAGCAAACCGGACGATATAAGAGGCATATAAAAATTTGCATGTCTGTTTTGTTTATCTTGCCAACACCGAACTTTAGCCACACCTTTCGAGAACAGGCTACGGAAAGAGGAACGGAGCATGATTGCTTAATATGTATAAACGGAACCTCCACTACAAGTCTGCCCCTAGACATACTTCCGTGCAAAGTTTCGGCGCCGAAAGTGATACCATTTCTGAGATATTAGCATAAAATGGGCTGTTTACGTTTTTCAGCTGTAATTTCAAGGCTATTTTTCCAATTGGAATGCAAAAAAGATATTTCGATAGCTAAATAAATTAACTAGTGGGAATTTCTTGGAATTTTGGAAATTCAAAGTTAAAAGAGTTAAACTACGAAAAAAGATAAAAAACTGATATATTTTAGACACTGTTAAACTTTGTGAAATTATTTTTGTGGAATAATAATCCTTTCCTAAAACAACGTCATAAAGTTCACAACGCCAAATCTAACTGTTTGATGCCTTAAAATTATATTATAGAATAATCTATAGTAAATACTATAATTATACTGTTTCTATGGAAAAAGGTTAAAACACCCTAACATGACTTTCTTTCCTTCAGAATAATTGAAATTTGGCGTTCGGCTGTAATTGCAAATTTATATGCTCCATTGGCATGTTAAATGTTTAATTTGGTAGTTTATTAAATTATGTAGTGGGCCGTTTCTGGAATTGTAGAAATTCGAATTACAACCTTGATAACTTGATAACTTCGCCAGTATTGCATCTCTTATGTGAAATCATGAAATATTTCTTCACCCCTTTACTATTTACGTTGTACCCTACTGCCGACTTGAGGTTTTTGGAAAATTCAATTAATCCCATGTTCATTTCGTTTTATCTATGTCTTAGTTCCGCAACTGGAATATATGATTTTATAAAAATATTTAAATTAATGTCCGAATTCATTCATCTTTCATTTATTCATTCATTCATCACTCCGAAATTTGTTTAACTTTCAGCCAATTACATAAACATTTCAATTTCATCATAAGAAAATCATTTTGATTATTTATTTATAAAAGTAAACACATTGTTCATCTCATGTCAAATTTAACGCTTCCGCTTGATATAGGATTTAAAAACTTAATCCTAAGCTGAAAAATTTGTGCATATAACCAGTATCTCATTATTTACATTTATACAACATGACATCAAGTTGTGTTGAATGGAGCAGTAATTCACGAGTGTTAGTGCCTACTGGTTTTGGTTGTATTCCTTAAACTTAGCTTTAAGCTGTTCGATTTCTGAAAAAAGCATGTAGAATATAAGGTTGTTACTTGCTTGTGGATCATTTGTTTCACAAGAAAAGTGTCCACCGACACATATGATGTGTATTGGATTGCAGGCCATCTCAAACCTGTATGTAATTTTCATCTACGAAAGATAAAGACGCCAGTAGACATGTCCTCCATATTTACAAAAAAATGGGGTTGCATTTGGAAATCATATTCCTCATTGATTTCGGACGAAGAAAATTTTCTTAATAGAATACGCCCATTTTCACAGATCTTAAATGAATGAACATACCTATTGCCTGGTATGGTCTTGCAGTCTTTGTAAAATGTCTCCAGTATAGGCTTTTCAGCGTCAACCTCTTGTTTTTCAACAAAAAGTTTGTAAACAGACAAAAATCAAACATTTGTCTAGCAGTTGTGATGGTTTGTCCTGGGTCAATACGTTTCAGAGGAGAAAAATGTTCTTGAATGAATTGAATACTCGAATTAACTTTACAAATTGGTCGTATTCAGAAACCAAATAAGTTGGGAATGCGAACTATCCAGTAGGGAAGTTTCCCAGATCGGGAAAATGTATTGTGTCTCCATAGCAGACATTGTACGTAGAGGAAAACAACAAAGGGAAATGAGTCCCTAATTACACGTTCTGCAGACCATGTCAGGTGGTTCTGGAGAAGACAACTGCATGGAACGGAGACAATGATTCTAGAATTATAAAACAATGTGCATATTGTGGAATACCAGGAGAGGGATATTGTAAGATATCATCTAACATTAGAAATAATACAAGCAGCCATTCAACGTAAAGAGACCACGCGAGTGTGGCCCGAAGGGTCCATCATACTATGTGGATAAAGAGAAGACGACAACATAGACCCCAGACGGTGGTAGAAAGACGGAGGGAGAATAATTATAAATTAACTATTAGTATCGTTGTGCTTCTTAGGGGATGTCTAACAGTTGACAGTGTAGTTTTACTTACTTTATGATAATGTAGAGATGAGATGAGTCCGTGGCGGTTGCCAAAGTTAGAGAGGGAGACCATGGAGCTGGACTTACGACTTTTTTAGTCCTAGCGATCTGAGTATCATTCTGTATTTTTTCACACATGCACTACGGGGAATTTAGGCATCGGGAAGAAGAGAGACCCCACCTTTTGCACAGTTTGCAGTACATTTTGGGAGGATTGACTTGATCCAAATGATTATGGGCAAGGTCCAAAGAACGTTGTTTATGAGCTAGAATTTGCTCACACTCGTGGACACACAAAAAACACAGTTGTTCCATAATGGGGCAATCGTTTAACTTGGAGGAGGTAATCATTACAAACCAAGCTTTTGAGGCCCAGCATGTTCATGTCCAGCCTGGCAGGTGGAACAAAACGGATGTTTTTGTCGATAGGAAGCTCAGACATGGCAATGGATAATAATAAATAGTGAGCAATGAATAATAACTGGTCGGTTTTCCCATGGCCGGCTCGGTATATTACCCTGGGTAATAACGGTTAGTGTGGGTAATGTTATTTAAACATGTAACCAAAAGAACCATAGAGTATTTGACTACCTTGGATGCAGTAATTTTGGGTATTTAAACTCTCTTAGCTTCATATAAGGTAATATCCCTTAACATTACAAACCATGTATTTCATGGAACTAACCAACCTAAATGGAAGTAGTATTTTAAAGCATCACATCACAAGGATAGGTGCAGACATTACTTTTTTTCAAAGTGTAATCAAAAACATAAACGTGCCGAAGGATGCATAAATTGGAGGAAAAATGGTACGTACTCTCGTCCCAACACATGTTATCTACAATACACAGTTAACTTCTTCAATTCATTCTTTTGGAATTACATTTAAGTAGAATGGCCTGGCAGAACGGAACAAAAAAAATCGTGAAATACAAGACATAAAAGTGACAAAAATAACATGATCATTTATCTGCAAGCCCTCATCAGAACTCTTTTGTGACGTCGCAAGCACCCGGAAATTGCATTGGAGAATAATCTGTGAACATTGTTTATGTTGGCTTTTAAATTGTGGGGAAAGTTATCCGCAAGAATATGGAAAGATAAAAATCTTATTTAATCACTTGTTGTGAACTGTTTGGTTAATACAAACAGCCAAAGAAACTGACTTTATGGGAAACAATGACTTCTTGATGGAGTTAAAATTATTTATATGATCTAAAGTCATCGATCATCAGCCAAAGAACGGTCATCAACAATAACAATTCAAACTAGCATAAGAAATAGTTTTTCTTTCTTGAAACATTTAAATCTCAGTAAGTCAGTGATATACTCTATGGTACATATACTGTTCATATTATACCAGAAATTCCGTATAACCCGTTATTTTCCACATTACTTGTTATTTTCCACGGGTTTAAGTTATAACATCATAAACCAAAGTAAATTACCATGTCCGTACAGGAGCACAATGGTCACAATGATTAGAATATTAAAGATAATATTTCCTCTAGAAGATCCGTCGTGCCGGCGTTTTTGGGGTAGTGTGAGTGTAAATATATATTAAAGTGTATAAGAGTGTACATGTGTACTAAAGTACATAATTTAAATGCATAATCTTTGTTTTACTTTGTATGAAATTCATGTAAATATTTCCTGCATAACATCCTAAACATAACCTAGCAATAATTCACAATACAATCAGAAATTAACTTAAATGAGTGTGTCAAAATAAGTTTATTCGTTATCATTTCCTTAAGAAACACTAACTTCTATATTTAAACAAGATTGAATTAAGTTCAACCTTGATGTGATACTGAAGAAATCTTACTTAAATCTTTTAATAATCGAATTCCAATATTTTCATTTTCTCATAACATATATCTACACCAGTTATATTTATTCACGTATATTTCACACATCAACATTGCTATCAATTGTCACAGCTGAAAATCTAAAAAAAAGTCATAAAAATTTCAAAAACTATAAATATTGACTGCACTGCAAATTGTTATAATGTACTGCGTAATTATATGTCGACTGTATATCTGAATCTTGATGAGAAGAGTAAAATAGACATATTGAATTATTTTTTAACCAATGAAGCTTTTAATTCAGAAATCCCATCGACAAAGGATAAAATATGAGGATTTTAACATTTTTTAATCATGTAAAAGTTCATGATCTTCAATGAAAAATTCCGAGCTCTTGAAATGGCACTATTAATGAAATTGGGAGTGATTTGGAGATTTAATATAATGCTGGAATGACAGAGAATATAATGCTGGAATATAAATGTTATACTAAGCTTGTGACTTGCAGGGATGAGAGATTTTTCTTTCTTGAAGTTTTCTTCGTTAAGTGGAAATAAAATTTTAGTTGGCGTAACATACGAATCTAATCAATTATGGTGTGGCAATGAGCCTGCAAATGCAAATTATCTTCTATAAATTTTACTGATGTTGACTAAAAATATTAAGCCAACCATTATCATAAAATATTGAAATTTATTATGAGCTTCAATAAAATAAAAATTCGTAAATAGTGTAAATTAAGCAAAAACCAGTACACAAATATATCTAGAATCGTTTATTTGTCGTAAATTATCTTTATTTATTGATGTTATTGTCTTAAAATATTAAATTTCCAAATCTGATACCTGTATATTATAAAAATGGTTTTATTTTAAAGTATCATTTACTACATAACCCAGCTTATTCATGTGCACGTTAAAAACACTTACTCTATTTCATTGACAACAATGTAAAAAATCATTATAGCTAGGACCCAAAAGAAATTAACAACAGTAAACCGAAATCTCTCCATGCAAGCCATTTTAATCTCAATTCGTAGATTTTTCAAAAAGTTATCATATTTGCCCCTCTCGTTCTGCACAGCAATAAAAAATTATCTCTCACCTCTCACTGTCTGCAGCAAAGCAAGCAGGAAAAAGTATTGAGCATATTGTAATATTTTGGTTTGAGATTGGTTTGTTATGTAAATCATATGTAGGTAACTAATCGAAATAAATGAAAAGAGAGAAACACACGATTGAGCCTTTAATCAGCCTTTTGTGACATATTTCCATATATTCGGAAAATCGACATTTCTTTTGGAGGATCTTTAATACTCAGGTTGAGTGGAGAGCAAAGTTTCAAAAAGAATGGATTCGTTTCATTGTTCCAAAGCTTGTTTACACTTCGACATTCTTTTAAATCCTGAAAGTTCAAATATTTGCAAATATTTGCTACCACCTAAAAACCATCAGTGATCAACGTATATCATATTAAAAAATCTTGAAAAGGATCAACTTTAAATATTTCTTACTAGCTAACTTGATCTTACCAAATTAATCATTAGAGGATTTGCTCCAGTAACATCCTCAGCACTGGCTGGTTCCAAGTCGATGTCGTTTCCAAATGAAGGTTCCATGATTTATATCAAAGCAAACTGTCAACAATCAAATTTAGATTGCGTGATGCGAAGTATATATATGTTAGCTGCAGAGAACAAGAATAGTTTGTAATGAATTGGATACTCCCATGTTGACATAAATTGGCTAAAAATCTTTCTGCGAACTAGAAATATGTTTTTTATTAAACCAAAATGTAAAAAAGGCAATCCATATTCTCCAACCTTTTAAGAAATTATAAAAACAACTGAATAAACTAATTCTTACTAAAAATTTATGTTGCTCATTTATTTTAAAAGTTAGTGACACGGCCCAATAACAAATAAGGTCTGCAGAAAAAATACTTGCATAATGTGAATATAATATTTTTCATTGTAAAGCTGTGGAGCACCTACACTAAAAAAATATTGCGTAGTAGAGTAGATACATATTAACATATTATATCTATATAATGTAATTTGTGTTGTCAGTATATATATTAGTGTAATATATATTCAGACAAGGAAAGAGTGTTTTATGCATTTTTACTTAGCGAAAACTTGTCTTCTTCTTTTAATTTTCAGACTCAAAAAATAATATTGTACTGGATGATGTGAGTGTGTGTGAAGTATATACCTAATATAAATGTAAGACAAGCAAAATACACTTTGCTTTGGAAGAAATCGAAGAACTTAATAATATATTGTGACTAGACACTAGACATACTTTGTGAAGCTAGTGTGCCACAACAACGAATGCAAGCGAAAAATGAAATATTTTATTACAATTAAATTTAAACTATACCCATTTTCAAATTATTGCTGCTGATTTACAAAATATATGTCATTGGTCTTAAAATCAGGAAGGAAGGAAAAATAAATAAATGCGCTTATTATTGAAAAAAATTAGGGATTTTCTCGATTAAATTAAATCAATTGATTGTTATAAGTAATCATGTTTTAATGTATATTTTTTCAAAAAAAGGTGACGAGAAATTTACATTTAATCCAAGAATAATTCAGTTCAAGATCACTGGCCCTAAACTCTGAACAGAGATAAACGAGAAGTGAAAATACTCTGTAAAAAGTAAACCTTCATCGGTTCACATCTGATGGTTTTTTTGACCATGGTGGATTCTTCTTCACCATTCGATTAAAAAGAGAATTAAGACTATATTTGACTCTTCATTTGCAATTTTGTCCTTATAAGTGCTCACATTGTGGATCAACCTACAAATCTAAACATTTTTTCAACAAAGAACCGAAATCCGTGTACTGACGATCAGTCATCAATTATCAATATCAATCATCTGGAAAGGCACTCTTGGCTCTAATGTGACTGCAAAGATAATAATTCCAATGCCTTTTCCATTGATGCAGGTTCTAAATGAAGTAGTCGAGTAGTGCGCAGTGTCCTATAAGCTCTCAGCTGCATGTGAGTGATATAGCATGCAAAAATACTTTTAAACGGTGTTGTGAAGTGATGATGAGTTCACACTTCGTCTTCGTCCTACAAAAATCTTCCCATTGAAACTGGCCAGACTAATTATGTATTCATAATTATACTCGTAATTGCTTTGATTGTTATAAATACCCAAAAAAATTGCATATCATTCCAGTTCCACGTCATTTGCCCGACTTGTTTTACCCGACCAAAACTTGTTCCCCGACTTGTTAATTGCCCGACCAACTATCTTCCAGAGCGTCATTTGCCCGACTTCAACAATTGACCGTATCACAAACTGCCACTGCCAGAATGGAAAATAAATTATTCGCTAATACACAAATGTGATAACATCTTGATTTTCATTATCTCAGACCACCTCAGTAAAAATCAGGGTATCAGTGATCTGTGTCTCATGCTTATTATAACCTATCATAACCCTAACCTTACTCGAATGAATAAAATCAACTACATGGCATTTTAAATAATTTTTGGATACTCCATTATTAATTGCTTATCCAACAAGAGTCTGGAGGTTTGTGAAGCGGGTAATTGTCATAGTTGGGCAAAGGACGCTCTGGAAGTTAGTTCGTCGGGCAATTTACAAGTCGGGGAGATTTGGTTGAGCAAAACGTGGTCGGGTAAATACAGTCGGGCGAAGGACGTCATACGATCATTCCAGATTAAATTCGATAAGAAGCCAAATTCTTTTGTTTTTTATAACAATCATATCAATTATAATTATGAATATAAAAATTAGCCTAGCCAGTTTTCAATTGGAAGATTTTTCTCGGGCGTCAGACGAGCGAAGAGTTGATGTGTTAGACTGTTGTCATTTTTAATGTACAGATTTGCAGTTAACCTTCAAAATTCCGTTTATATTTTACAGCCGCTTGAAGTTTTTCACTTGAAATCACTTACAATTAGTAAATTGTGGAACTTTGACATACCGCTAATTGCGAGTCAGTATATTCTTAGAAAAATTATCCATCCGATAATGCTAGACAATTTTTAATCGTGAGAGCTTATTTTTAAATGGCATCGAAATGTCCTGCGGACAAAAAGGTAGATTCTGCGGAAAAAGGTACGTTTTGCGGACGGATTTAATTTTTTTTTTCGTCCG